>JABSTR010001039.1:0-240000 GCA_013339765.2 Haemaphysalis longicornis | reverse complement strand
TTGAGGCATGTGCGGACATTAAACACTTAAAACCAAGATTCACTACATAATTTTTAACTTTTATGGATGGACAGTGCAGCGCACAACGCCACGTGGCAGCGGGGGCACTTCGGTGAGTCCGGGTGGGGCAGATGTCTTGACGATGTCCGACATCGCCACAGAGTTGACAAACCTGGACGATGCGGCGATAGGGTCGGCAGCGGTCAACTACACAGCCTACTCGGACGTAGTAGTTGACCCGGGTACCATTGAAATTTGAACGTCAGAAGGGCAGATGTGGTACGACCCATATGAGCCGATCATGTAGGAGAAGCGGGTCGGTTGGCTTCCAGAAATTCCTCTAGGGTTTCCTGGAAGATGTCTTCTTCCAGGCCATGGATCACGCCACGGCAGGTGTTGGGTGGTGGTTTCATATATGGATCAAGCTCGCAGTTGGCGCATGCAAGGTTAATTGGTGCTATTTTGCTTAGCGTGAGTGCTATCTGAGCATTGGCTGTACTTGCCACCAAAAGGTTGCGATCCTGTTGAGCTTCTACGATGACTTCGTTGAGAAACTGTGTCCTCGAAACCGCACTTGCTTCAGCAAGACTTGCTGCAAGGGTGCGGGGAGCCTAGGCAGCTATACTGAGTCCGGATCGAGGTCGGTAAATGATTATGTAGTGATTGTCCGGGAGGCGGGCGGCGGGATCGCGCGCGTCGTTGTAGTTGTTTTCGAGCCTGTCGATGATTGGCGTTGTGGCTGCTTGGGAGGCAGTTTGCGTCGGGCGGCGAGAACCGTCTCCCAAGAATTAACGGGGGTAATGGTGCGGCCACTTTAGCTCGTCAAATTCATGTTGACGGTGATAGGTGCTGGCTGATGGGACGTCGACGGGCCATTCTGACGAGACGTTGTAGCGGTAGATGTCATGACAGGAACGAGGGTGTCGCTAGGCCTGGAGACGAGGCTTAGCGCGGCCGGCGAGATGGGAGACCATGGCGTGGACGGTAACTCTGCCCTTTAGAGCCTGTGGGCTCAATAGGCTGTATGCGTGTTCCAAAAGACGTACCGAAACCGTTTGCAGTGGCTGTATGATGCTCAAGGTAGAAGATCCGCACTTGGAGGGAGATGAAACGGGAGCTTAAGTGACTCGGGTTCGGTGGCGTTGCCCCCCTGGCGGCGGAATCCATGACATGCACAATATTAGAAAAGATGGAAGCCAAACACGATTACCTAAGCTACTTACTCTCTCACCATTACGCCAATCCACTAATGTTTCCAAGGGCATGTAGACCTCCTTTAGTGACACCACAACATCGCCTACATTGAAAGCCCGCTTGTTCAACCTACCAGAACAGCCTCTCTAGTGTGGCGTCAGCCTCTCAGAAACAAGAGCGTTGCACCAAAATTTATGACAGGTAAAACTGCAAAGAGCAAAGCACGGCACATCCATTGCATGTGACAAACAAGAACTGTTTTGTTGAATCACATCCATCCTACATGCCAAAGAACAGAGCACCTCTCTCATCGATCCAATATCCCACCCCATACGTTGACCCTCACATGACTCACCCGTGGGAAGCTTATTGCAGCACAAATGGAACATCACGCCCAAACTCTCGCTCTATCGAATTGGAACTCCCTTTCCGACGACCTCAAAGAACAGCTCTCAACCAAAAAGGCATGGCAGATACTTCGCAGCCTCATAAACCCCAATAACACCAAACAACAATAACAAGACCGCACAACCCAATTAATCCACTCGCTCCAAACACCCCGGAAGAAACTATAAAAACTGTTAAAGACCTGTACATCCGCCAACAGCTACCCTCAAATCCAACTACACTTTGCTACATGGGAGAACCAAATGCACCGCTCGAATCCACTATAACTACAGGGGAAGCGAATTCGGCCATATCAACCCTACGCCGACACACAGCACCGGGCCACGACAAAGTCACAAATACTATACTCAGACATCTAAATTACGACCTCATCACACAACTCACCGATCGTTTCTACAACCAACACTGGACATCAGGCACCCATATTCCAGCAGCCTGGAAACACTCGGACATCACCCTAATACCTAAACCGGGCAAACCGTCTTCTATACACAACCTCCGCCCCATATCTTTGACCTCCTGCATTGGAAAATTGCTAGAGCACATCATCAACAACCCCGTTTCCCACTATCTAGAATATAACAACCTACACCCTCCCAATATGTTAGGCTTCCGGCACTCCCTCTCCACATAGGATGCCCTTTTTCAATTTCACAACGACTTTATCGAACACCCCACCAGCCAAAGATAACCCTGTGATAATCTCATTTGACCTGCACAAGGCTTTCGACCACTTATCACACGAGGCAATCCTCGCAGCCATCAGCAACCTCGGACTGGGAACTGAGAGAGAGAGAAGCTCTTTATTAATGAAGGGAACGCATAGAGGTTTGGCAACATGCGTACGTCTACGTGCTACTCTGCAGGATATGGGGAATGGGGAAAAGATAGATGAGTAGTACAAAGAGGAGTAGTAAGAGGAAAGGAGACAAAAAAGAGAGATATATAACGCATTTTTTTTTTTGTGGCGCAGCATTTTTCGGGAGGTTCGGGGAGGTTCGGCCCAAATAGTAAACATAATTATTCGTGCTGTTTGAGATCACAGCTACTTGTGTCTTGCGTTATACCAAGAGCCAGAACCTTCCCAAACTATTACCACTGCTGACAATGTTCAGGCATGTCACTTAGAGAAAATGTATTTGAGGGAAGATTTGAGGCAAAGCACGTACATAACAGAGCCTTGCAGTGTTCTTTCAATTTCGAAAATATGCTACTAAGGTTGGTCCAGAGGGTCGTGACCTCATGCAGGCTGTGACGACCCATCTAAAATTAAATGGGAATGAGAGAGAGAGAGAGAGAGAGAGAGAGAGAGAGAGAGAGAGCGTTTACTGACACAGTTAGGGAAAGGGGTTAAACGATGAAGTTTAAAAAGACAATAAATCATCAGGTTGCGATGGTATAGTCAGTGCCTGCGAAGTAATATGCGAGAGGACCCTGGACGTTGAGACTCTCATTAAAGATATCGCGCTATAAAGATATTAAGTGTTCCCGCAGTTTTCCTTTAATGCATTCTCTTCGATCCCCCCAGCGTTGAAGGAAAGAATAGCTAGAAAAGAAAGCGCGACAAAGATGGTTCAAGTATTATTGCAACGCATTACATGGCGAGCAAGTTCACACTAACGCGTAAGACTTGAAGGTACGCGAAGCTGTACGCAACCTTCACGACCATCACGAAGGTTTAAGTCCACGATTGCAGCCGGTTTGCTTCTTCTTCGCTGCCGCAACGACCTTTACTCCAACATAGTTGCTATAAGTGTGAACTTCCTTCTTTTTTTTACACTAAAGTGTTTTATTCCTGGGTACACAAAGGTTTCACTGACGTCATATCTGTCACGGAAATGACGCCGTGGAGTACAACGAAGGAAGCAGCCTGTAAAGGGTGCACCCCTGCACACAGGGTCTTCTTGCGAGAAAGCAACCTTTAGTACTAAAGAGTATAGGTTGCTCGTTTTCGGGTTTTATAATTTAACACGATAGTGTTTTATGCCGGGATACACCAAGATTAGACTGACTTCATATCCGTCACGAAATGACGCCAGTACACCTTTGCCGAAGCGACCCGCCAGCAGGACGTCGCTCGCCAAGCATAGACAGCCGTCGACCGGCAAATCATGCTCAGCTGCAGATTTCGCTGCACGTTTCACTTTCTTCTTTTACCGATTCCTTGAAAGAGGAATCAACCACAGTTTTTTAAGTAATAATCATTGGACATCACCTTAGTAAAGGTTGGTTCGTTGTGCTTCTTTGATGTTTCGGTGCCTCTCCGGTGTTTTGGCGAGAGACAGAAGCCTTCTTGATGATTATCTGGTTGCGGCCCTGTTAACACGACGATAGTTGATAGCGGGTTTTCAAAACTGTATATTTCAGCGAAAGACATACACAGAATATTTACAGACTGAAGCTAGAGTTAACGAAGTACAAAATAAAGTGAGAGTCTTAAGCCAGCTAAAACTTTGTGCACGCGGCACCCCCGTCAGCGACGGACCCTGACCTAAGACTACCCATTTGGTGAAATCCTCCCTAGTCGAACCTGGCTAGCCCGGCAATACGCCGGCCGTGCATGGCACATTAAACCTGAGGATTCGACCCCGGGACCTTGTGTCTCGTGGTTTCGATGGGTTACTTAGGCTCCACCCCCTATACACAGGCCAATCAGTATCTCCTGGCGGCCTGATTGGATGGGTTACCAAATCCGAGCCTAAACCATGGTGGGCAACGCCCCCCGTAACAAAGGCTGGTCGCTCTCTCCCACCAAAAAAAAAAGATCAAAAGCAAACCAAACAAATAGTACAACAAATACTCAAACGCTCGAAGAAACACGTGCAAGCGCCAGGGACAAGCTCCTACGAACGCGGCCTGCGTCGCCTGTTCCCACGCATCTCGTCCAAGACCGGACATGTTGCAGCCACTCAAGCCAGCTGGGACCCATGTCCGAGATTGCCCGCCGTTGACAGGCTATGCCCCGTTAATTGGACCGCGCGCCAGAATCAACGCGTAGGGAACACAGGATACGGCAGCAGCCGCAGGCGTCGCATTTCCCGCATCCACCCCGGGCCACTACACGAACACCCTCGCACGTCCTCATTCGGCGCATTGACGGGCCAATAAAGGAACGACTCCCAGCTCCCCCGTCCCCGCCGGCGCGACGGACCGAATGGTTTTACAACCGGCCATTCCGCTAAACGTACACGCAGTGGGCCACAGAACCAGCTGCAGCTGCCGCCAAACTCCCGGAATGCCCTTCGAGCCGCTGGACTACCAAAGTTTTCCCACAGTCGCACCATGCACGCCGACCAAAACCGCGCGACGACGCGGTTGAGGCCTGAGACGTGTCCTCACGCCAGCGGCTTGCTGGCTGCCATAAAGTCATTCATTCCTTATTCCCGGAACCGCCGCTCACTGTGCGTTCGACACATCCGGCGTCGCTGGCGCCTGCAACCCTTACAACCTTGTAGGCGCATGCGCTATGAGGTGCCTTTCTCGTTCCGAGCTAGTGTTGCCACGAATAGGGCGAACGCTGGAGGTTTTTTTTTTTTTTTTTTTGCCAACCTTGGCCTGGTTTGAAACCGTGCGCCGGGGACGCTGGGCGGTCGCTGAGAGGCGCGCACACACGAGAGCTCGGCATTTTCTTGGTTTTTTAACTACCGGGTGGTCGCCGTAATCTTGGCTTATCTCTCTCAGTGGATAGATGCTTGGCTTGACAAACGTGCGCCGGGTACGCTCGGCAGTCGTCGCGAGGCACGCACACACGAGCGCTCGGCATTTTCTTGGTTTTGTTGACTGCTGGACGGTCGCCGAGATGCCCGCACTCACGTGCACGCGCTCATGTAGGTGCGCGCGCTCAGGCAATTTTTGGGTATTTTTAACTGCGGACACAAAAAATTACGATTTGCTAAACAGCTTCGCAAATCGTAAAAGAGATACATCGTCATATACAAGGGTATTGCACATAGCGTGGACTGTCCACACTACGGCGGGCTATGTCTGCAGTGACGCCAATTCTTCAAGGTATACCCAAATAATGTGTCCAGGACTTCTCGTTGAGAGGAGGGAGAATGCCATGGTCCAAGTATCAGGCTTAGCGTATTGGTCCATGGTGAAGATGGCATGGTATAGACGTAAGAAACGGGGCTTTTACAGCACCCAACGGTTTCATCGCCATGGGCAAAAAACGCCAAGGCGCCGAGGCCTAAGACGACAAGCTCATGCATCAGGCTAATGGGCATACAGCATAACTTTGAATTCGTTTAAGGAAACCACAAAACAAGCATCGAAACCGCATTATGGATGACATTTAAGGCACCTGTGAACAATGGGAACCCCCATCCCCTCTTCTCCCGGTGAATATTATGTTTGCAGGTTATTTATCTTTGAAGGCTCTGCAGGGCTACTGTTAGAGCAGTAGGTGCCGAGCGCAAGCGTCAGGCTGGGCAGGACCCAGCATTTGCCGCCAGAGAAGGCGATCTGTCAGTATATAAGGGATTAACTGAGGTATTAACTAAGGTATAAACCTTAACTGAGGCACGCGAGTCAGCAACGGCGGCCATTTTGTCGTTAACTTCGCCGTTAACTTCGACCGGGTCATTTGTTAACAACACTGCCCAAGATGCAGCAAAACGGCATCTTTGGACATACTTCTGCTGCTAAAACATTGTTACATGCGTTATCTTTGATTCGCATTGGAAACGTACGTCAGTCGCGTGCAGCAGCAGAGCAGGGAGCTGAGCCTGCTGAAGTTGAGCGACTAAAACGCATAAGCAACAAAATGGCGGTGCCCATGAACCGTCGCAGTGTAAACAAATATCGCGTAATGCGATGCACCAATGATCACGCAACGGCACGGAAAAATAGGAGAAAAGAGGTACTGTGTACCCTTGTTTAGCGACAAGCCCGCTGAGACGAGAGAAACATGTCACATTTGTAGTGGTCCACAGCTTCGCTGGACCTCCACTTTCACAGGGCGGGATGGCGACCAATTTTTTTGCGCTTTGGTTTTCCAAGACACGAGATGGTGTCATTGTTTGGGAATGCTGCGGCAGTTCTGGAGAAGGGGCGTCGGTAGTGTGCTTGAATCTGTACAAGTGTTGCACATTGCCGGTGCACGAGTTGGGTACTGGGTGCGTCTGCCTGCTTTGGCATGCTGTTTAAATTTGCAGCAGTCCTCTGGCGTGAATTGGCTGTTAGTTCCCTGGTTATGTACCACGTGCCCTAGAGTGTGGAAAGCTATGCTGCAGAGACACACTGCAGCAAATGCAAGGAGTTTTTTTTACAGCGAATTGTTTTACTGCTAACCCACTATTGTACAATTCTGTCCGCACGCGCACAAAAAACTATGACCTACCCTGCGCTTTATCTTGCTCAAAGGTGGCTGAACAATGGGCAATCCCGCCTGCATTCAGAGTACTCTCTGATCCCAGCCATAAAGCAACAAGAAGAGGAAAAAAATAATTGGTGCAGCTTCCCTCTCATTCTCCACAGCTCTATTTTACCCTTAGTTTGAATTCTCAACCAGTTTACCATATCTGACTTGGCCAATCCCCCAGAGTGGGTACGCTCCATTGATTTTTGGTACCAACCAACCAACTAGTGGTGCAAGGCTGGAGAAGAGCAGAGCTGGTGGCCCCTCTCCCTTCGCCGGAGATTCCGCTGTTGCACCTCACATGGACTTCCACGACTGGCAGGCCCGCATCATTTTGTCCGCAGGCTTTCACATCTCTCCCAAAGTTCACCACATTAATATGCACTAGAAGCGGCGGCAACCGGCTTCGCGAACTCTGCGTCTGTGGCGCGAACTTGTTGTCTGAGCTCTCCGCTTCAGGCATGAACGCGCATGAACTGGTGAGTAGAAGAGCGTGCGAGATATCACGCCACGAATGCTAGGCAGAGTTCTCGAAGGTCGAGCTGGCCAATGCCGGACGCTACTCATGAGGCATGCGCTCGGGTATTTTTTCTTAGTATTTTTTTGCAAGCTCTTCACATGGCACAAGCTCACATACAAGCCTGGCCAATGCCGGGTGCTCTCACGAGGCGCACGCTCATGTGTGCTCGGTCTTTTTCTTGGTATTTTATTCTGGTAACGCTATACGGCGGAACTAAAAGCTCACAGCACTGCTGTTGAAAGGTGTACACTACCAAGCATTGCGTGTGTGTGTGTGTGTATTGTGATATGAGGAGGCTTCATATTATGTGCACCCCTGAAAAGCGCGCATACTGTTATGTGGGGGCAGGGCAAACATGAGACGAACCACGTCAAAAATGATGAGCGATCTATTTACGATATATACATGGAGGCCATGAGAGAGCCCATGCAGGCTGCGGCCACAAACGACTTCTTTGTGGTGGGGCTCTCCACGGCTCTCTTTACTGTCCTCTCGTAACATCGCCCCTTCATCGAAGCCACCCGTCCCAGTCGCGGTCACAGTAAATGTACAGCCGAGGTGAAAATGAAAGATGACAGGGTAGAATCACAAGTCCTTGCTGCCAAGGTTGACGGTCTCGGTACACACCAGCCCCAGAACAGCAACGCCTGCTGACGCATTGAAGCAATGTCCAGAGCCCTCGATATGTGCCAAAGAACTGGGCAGGGGAGCGTCTTCGACTTCAGGTCAGGTAGTGGCTGGTCAGGTCGGCTGGCCTCAGCAGGTCATGGGCGGGGGACACAGGGCTGGCGAATGGCCACGTCCATGGCTCACCAGGGATGGGACGGGCCGACGCGATCCACGAGCCGAGACGATCACTCCCGGAGCCGACAAGGGGCACTGCTGGGACAGTATGGGGATAACCCAGCGCCTTCCCACCAAAGATCGGAGCAGTTCAGGGTTCATACAGGCTTCAAAGGCAAGAATTCAAGAGTTTTCGAGGAATTTCGAGAACCAGAAAATACCTTTTCAAGGACGAAATCTAACGTTTTACCTGGGATAATTTATACTATAACTTTTTCAAAAACACAATGCAAAAGTTGTCTGTTGCACAATATCTAAGAACATAAGGCACTCAAGTACAGCGCCTTGTACTCTTTTAAAGGAGCTACTACTTGCTGTCTTCATGCTCTTATTGGCTTTTTAGCACAGACTCTCCCATTGACCCAGTGTCAAACAGTTTTCCACATGGTTTGCATTTCACACGATTCACGCTTGTTGGGTCTGAGGGAACCCTGTCCTTGTACAGGTCCTTGCTCAGCCACCACCGCTGAAAAGTTCACTTCCCAGGCTTGACGAACTTCAACAATGTCCATGTCCACCATTTGCCGTGCAAAATCAAACGCAAAAGGAGCATATGAGGCACAGTAAACAAGCAGCAAGCGAGTGTCCACAGGCTACGCAAAAGAAAGATAATAGATGGCAGAACTCGGATTCCATTGGATTGTATCATGACATGGATTGGATTGAGGCGTTCCTGCACCCAGTGCTGCCTCGCGCCTAAAGAAAATCCGCTGAATTTGTTGTAATTTTGCACACTGCACTGAAACTTGATTGTTAAAATTTTTTTACATTAGTTAAAACTAAAAATCCATGACAAGCACTGTAAATTCTTGTGAAAAGACAGAGCCACTGATTATGACTGAGAAAATCGAGGGCTTTCGAGGACCATTAAAAAGTTTCACGACTTTCAAGGCCTTGAAGATGACACTTCTAAATCCAAGGGTTTTCAAGGACCTGTGCAAACCCTGAGCTGCAATGTAAAGCAGGCAGCAATGTAAAGAACAAGCCCGTGCTCAGGCCAAGTGCTTCCGTGAGGGGTGGCAGAATGGGGACATAAATAGTCCACATTTCACAACAAGCTTGGCACGGCTGGTGTGACGAGGATCCTGCAAAGCAGCACTGTACGACTACTGCTTTTGCCATTACATCTCTGTCAGGTGTAAGAAGGTGTGAAACAGTGAGTCTTATTTCTTACTGGTAGCACAGTCCACAGCCATGCTCTTTTCAGAATGTCCTTTATTGATTTCTTGTTCTCCCTAGAGCAGCACACTATGTTGAAACCACAAGGACTTTAAAAATCTACAATGACCGCTGCCCTCAGGAGCAATCGGAATCGAGAAGAGAAGTTCTGCAGCATCACTAGGCAAGCAACGCCACCTCAGAGAGGAGGAAACATACAAACAGAAGAGGAATACCACAGCAAACCAGCTGCATCAATGTTGGCTTCTGACAACAACACAAAAACGACAACTCAATGGGAGAAGGACTGTACAAAGGCAATGACAAAACTAACTAACATTTTGCACAAAAAAATAACAGCAAACACAAAAAAAAAAAGCAATAAAGAGCAAGGGCAGTCTGTATGCACTATGTAAAAATTTATCAAGCTGGAAGGGACGCTGTGATAGACCTCAAAGCTCCCAACCGGAGGAGAGAAAAAAAAAATCTCAAAAGCACTAGACGTGTGGTAAAATTCAACAAAGCCAAATAAGCATTTACAGACTTAGGACGTTTCGACACTGACACCAGCTGTCTAGGCATGCTCAATCAGCAACACTCCGTGAACTGCAGAGATGGCAAGGGGTGGAGAAAAAAAAAACGTATAACCAAAACACCCCAGGTACGATCGCTCAACAAGGTGCATGTGAAACAGCAAGTCCTGTTGCAATTATGAAGAACCTACTGTTACTTTAAGTACTCCATTGTGAAGAATTAGGTAAGTTGAATTTTCCTAGCAAACATGGTGGAGAAATCGTACGCTCTACACTAAGGAAAGACTGCTGTTGTAAACTTGAAAGTTACTCTTTTATAACTTTTAAAACTAACCACATAACGCGAAATCGTGATGAAAGCAATGCAACCAATCTTGACCATACAAGAGGAATCGGTACAACACTACAGCACTTTGAAAACACTGCTGATTCGGCAGCCACCCAGACTCGTGGGTCAGCAAATAACACCGACTCAACATTTAAAAATACTACCAAGCGAAGGAACGGGAAGAAGTGCATCCAAAAGGTATACACCAAAACGCACACCACGCTCAAATACACCTACCCCCACACAGCAAAGCAAAAACAAAGAAAAGCAAACAAACGAATGAAGTAATAATAATAATAACGAGGTGATCAACGAGGACACATTCAATAAATAATTCCACCACACGGGAAAACAAACGTCATGGCCACAACCGTACAACGCAGGTTGTGGGCGGGGAGAAACATATGTACAGCTCTCTGTGTGTCAACGCACGCAACGGCAGTTTTCAAGGCTTCAAAACTTTGGTAAAGAGGAGGAATATTGCGAGAGCATCGAGCGGAGAGCGCCAGGGTTCGAGCATGGGGGGTGACAACCACCGAGTTCCCTTCCTCAGCTTAGGCTTGGGAGCAGCACATCACATTTCTTCTTCACACGTACGTCATGTCACCTGTTACCACACAAACCTTCAAAGGCCTGGCACCTAATTTTGCTACTGCACAGTGCAAACTAGTGGAAACGTTTGGCTGCTATACGCACCGCATGCCACGCGCATGAGACTTTTTATCAAAGTCGGCGACAAATTTCCCCAACAGCATCAAGTCCCACACGTGACCATATGGCAGACTTGCACTTCACTTTGACTGCAGTGAACAGCGCCAAAGCGATTTGCACGAGACCTTAGCAGGCTGCTAGCCCTTACCACACCCAAAGCCAATTCATATGCTTCGGGACTTGTGTGCGGCCCAGCATCAAACAGGACGCAACCTTATTTGCTAAATGGCAAAATAACCTGAAAAAATCCTCCTAGTCAAGCAGATACTGAGATAATCTTAAAAAAGAAATCGTCCCTGTTTGTGATACAAGATTACTAAGCGGTGCCTCTCTGAAAGAAAACATTCACGCAGTCACTATAAAGTTGACAACGCTGCACTAAGCTCAGTAAAGAAAGCCGGCGGCCTCCCCAGCCTAGCTGTTCAAAACTAGCAGCCGACACTGGTCGGCCCACAATCCGACTCTCCCTGCGTCTACCTGGCAAAATAATAATAATAATAAAAAAAGAACCACAGCAGTGGAGTAATGGCTCACGTCCGGCTACGCCCTGCAGGACAGACTGCCGGAAGAGCACTAGGCAAGAACTGCGTGTGGCTTCCTTCCTTGGCCTCATTCCCGTCGTCTTCTCCTACACACGATGAGGAAACGCACCATCTACAACAGTGTGCTGAAATGCAGGGAAACATACTGCGCAGGCCGTCGGTGGCGGAACACCAGTCGTGCCTCCAAACACAACTCGTCGTCGCTACGGGGAGGGCGGAAATCTCCGAGGACTTTTTCCCACTACCCCCGAACAAGTTAAGCTCCTTATCAACTGTACACATCCTGGCTCAAGGTATTTTACGACGGCAAAGTTTACGTCAGACAGGCACATTGCACCAATGGCTGCAGTTACTTCTTTTCAACAAACGGGTCACCCTAATTATCTGGTAGACTTGCATCACTAGGAAATATCCGAGTGGCTTGTGAAAAGATCCAAGAGTTAACGCAAGCTAAATGAGAAGCCAGGGAAAGCATATGAACAAAAAATGGCCGATTTATCGCGGCTAGACAGTGTCACTTTGAAGGTAGTCGACGTGCTGCAAAAAAAAAAAAATTAAAGAAAAGTGACCCCTGAATTATT
This sequence comes from Haemaphysalis longicornis, assembly GCA_013339765.2. Taxonomy (NCBI): domain Eukaryota; kingdom Metazoa; phylum Arthropoda; class Arachnida; order Ixodida; family Ixodidae; genus Haemaphysalis; species Haemaphysalis longicornis. The sequence goes on along the minus strand of JABSTR010001039.1, from coordinate 227,823 downwards.
ACACCACGTGACACCTGTCCCGTATGCACGAACAACTAAAGCTGCCGTGAAAGACGAGAAAGAATGGCCTGTGCACACACACACTAAACTCAACCGAGCTCTATATGGCACTAGCCACATTTGCACAGGCAAGAAGACGATACACACAACTTAGCAATCGTTGCAGACGTACAAGATGTCGAATAACTCTCACTTGCAATCGTGAAATTTGACACTCCGGTTAACTCGGTGGGGTTCAAGGGAGTTCACTTAAAATCTGAGGCGCTCAACGGAGCCAAAGTCAGCCGACGCTCCAAGCAGTGGCCTGGTCATAATCGGCTTTGCTTCGCACATTTATTCTAACTGGTCCCTTACTAGTTTCTTTTCATGCTAGCCTTCAGAGAAGTGCACTGGTCTGAAGTCATTAGGCATGATCTTTGCGTTAATAAACATTTGTTTCATCTTGCTAGTGCTTTTGCCTGGTGCCATGCCCACAATTTTGTTTAAAGCACGGCAACTTTCTGTGAAAATGTGCTGGTGTATCGCTGCCATATCGGCATTCGTTTCAAGGTTTGCTCAGGCAAGAAATGGCCTTTTTCGCAGAAGGGCAATGCCAGCTGAGAAGCAAAAGACGGCCACGCAGCCACAGTGACAGCCAGCTACTGAAGATTTTACAGCAGAAGTTAAGCATCTAAGACTGAAGCCATAGGCACCACCAGCAGGGTTGTTTAAATGTTGCGCAACACTCAGGAAGTGCCAACCTACTGTTCAGTTTCGTTTATCAATTCATTTGCTAAGTGATGCTGTGAAGAGCCAAAGACTTTCAAACTTCTACTCTAAACTATAAAATTGGGCAAACTTTCCGATTTAAAAATTTCTTTTTAAACACTTGCGCTAGAAAGGCTACACAGCAGACTCGCAGGGACGTTAACGCAGCTATATTAAGGTTAGCCTATGCCCTGAAATTATTGCAGCCTGCTTCTACAAAAGCCTTCAATACAGTTTTTTTTAAGGCCTACGACCCACTGACAGTCACCAGCAATGATGCAAATAATTAAATATCTTCATCAAACATGTGCAGTAGTAATTTTAGTGCTAATTTGAATGTTTCATGACTTTCAGAGACGTACTGCAGCTCTAAGCTGTATTTGTTTCGGCCGTTTACCAACGCATTTATATATACACAGTCTGCTAGGTGTGTACGTGTTTGTGTAGTGTCCTAGCATCTAGCCAATGACATGCCACTCCTTGTCTACTCTTCCAGCTTCAAAATTATGAAAGCCAGCTATTAACACTTTTCTGACCCTGCGGCAGCACCATTTTAAGATTATCTCATCTACAACACTGAGAAAATGCTGAGAAAATGGAGGAACCTATGGATGTATTTGAAGCGACAGAGCCTCGCACAAAGTTGGAAATTTTTCTACAGTAGCGCTCAGCTTGCACCAAACGCCCTTTTTCAATGTCCTCCACTTAATCATTTCTTGTCTGCGCGAGCATGAAGGCCTAGGCACCACCTCCCTATTTTCGTCCAAGACCTCCACTTTTCCCTTCCTGTTTTTCGCTGCTTAACTTTTCACTGTAACCTTACTTGCCACCGCTGCTTCCCTCCCTGTTCTCACAAAGCAGGCATTGCGAGCCACTTCCCAACAGACGGCCAAACCACAGTCCACCAGACGACACTCTGCCAACACCGCTGGCTTCCTTAAAACAAGTCCCCACACGTCAAGTCCCGATATTGGCTCCAGCACTCCACGCTGGTCACACCAGCCACGTCACCTCCCAACAAGATCACCTCCCCAGTTCGACGTGCACACACCGCACAACAGTCCGCCGCGCACCGCCAACCAAAACACCACCTCCTGGACACTGGGTGTCGAAAGGTCTTATCACTGGCAACGAGCGAAACGAAGATCTCCACAGAAGATGATGCGGCAACAGCATCGACGAGCACTGCGCACGCGGCAAAAGTCTGCGCTGCCATGCCCGAGCGTCAGCCGTCCCTGGTGGAGGAGAGTCCGTGCACCGTCGTGGCCGCCGATTGCCGGCCGTCGTCGCCGCCGGCCCGTGCCACCGGTCAGCACTTCTTGGGCGGCTTGACCCCCCGCTGCGTGAGCCCCTCGAAGCGCTTGAAGGTGTAGTTGATGAAGACCCAGTCCTTGTAGCCGGCCTCCGCCTGCTCCTTGCTGGGCGTCACCGGGGGCGCGCACGCTGCGTGGGGGGAGAGAGAGGCACAGCCGTCAACGCTGGAACCATTTTTCCCCTCTCCCCAAAAAGCACGGTGCATTTCCTCAGAGCCACTTGTGCAAGACAACTGCTTAGAAATTGCTTCTTCTCAAAATGAAGCCCTTCTTAGAAAACAGCTCCTGGCAAACGACAAACGTCAACATTCCCTTTCAGCTGCCGGAATGTCACTCTTTGGGTTGACAGACAGCATTGGTTGGGATAATGGTGGCCAACGGGGAGAGGCGAATTTTTACTGCCTTTTCTGCAGGCCCGGAAATTTTCACATCTTGCAGGGGGATTATCAGATGTGTGCGCACACATATGCGCACGCAGACACAAGCATACACGGAAGGAACACACTTCCACATTTACAGACACCGTAAACTTGTATCTAAGATGGTCACAATGTTAATTGAAAAAAAAAACGTGTGTGAAACGATGCGACAGAAAGTTGTATTAGGTAGTATGATATGACAGGAACACCGATATTGCTGTTAAAAATAAATATACAGCAGGAAAGCAGCTTTCATTTCAAATTTGAATGTCAATGAATGAGAGGTTTACACAAAGCAGAATTTTGTCCCCTGTTCGAAAAGAATGCTGCAGCTGTGTATGTATAGTGTGGAGACTCTATTAGGTCCCACTGCAACACACACAAACCTGTGGGGGAATGCTACTGAAATTAAAATGATCCGTCTCCCTGCTCACAGAAAGAGGCCTAATGCAATGGCATGTTATTTTAGTTCGGCCTCATCCAGCAGATGTAGCCAGAGTACTTTGCAGGGTGAACTGAGAGAAACTAACTGCAAGCGCTGGATTTCGGACTGCAGCAGCTGTAACATCGTGCAATACAGTCAGAGCTTACTTATAATGGCTGCAACAAAGAGTGTGGAGTGACCATCACAGTATCCACTAAGGTGGTACGTCTCAGACAGAACGAACCGGCCCCAGCGTGCAGCTCAGGCACAGCATACGCCCAACCATGGCAGGCACTCACGGTTGCCACTTTGAACAGCTTTCCACATACATGCGAAGTGCCAGATGTACTTCACGCAACCACAGTTTCCTCCTTACGAACAGCGCTGATAGCAGCCAGCAAAAGCAAATAAACCACGGGGAACGTGAAGGCGAAGGCCTAGCTAAGCCATCTGTCGACGTGCTGTTCAATTCACTGCTGAACTGTGCGGCCGCGCCTGTCACTGCTTGGTCAGCGTCCTGGACTGCACCGTGTGAAGCTTGTTTGGCTCACCTGCCACCTCCAGGAGCCTCCTGTTTGCCCCTGTCAGTACCTGCACCTCTCAACAAGGTGGTTTGTATTGCCCGTGCGGTCACGGCCTCTCTTTCCGTGTGAGCTCTGTCACCCTTACTGATAACTCTCCTGTAGCGCTGTTCCCCTTTCTGGCATGCACTCTGATTTTGTGTGCAATTCTGTGTACCCACGACGACTTTTTTTTGTACCTCATGCACTGCCCGAAACATAAAGATCTGAGGCTTTCATCTTAGAAAAGGTACAAGAAAACATGAACAAAAAAGAATACCTCACCATTATGGGTTCTAGGTGCACCCCCACCTCTTCCTGCACTGCCAGACGTGCGGAGTGAGTTTTGGTAGATGAGAGATCAAAGGGATGTATGTGGGGAAGATGCGAGATAGGGGAGATGCGCAAAAAGGTCACAAGCCCGCGAAGCGGGTGTCTGTTTACTCCAACCCAGCTGTGGGCGGCAGCAGAACAGTGGCTTTAGCATTTCGCATTTGTGTACACCCAAACATCTCTTCATCAGTTCAGCAGGGTACCTACACTCAGTTATTAAAAAAAAAAAAAAACACCCTTTAGTTTGCATGTTGTGTTTACACTCGTGTAATAGCCCTTGCTCTCGGCACGCCTCTGAAAATAGCGAGCAGTTTCTCCGTTTTTCTGTTTTGGCTACCCTTTCAGCCACCACGGTGCTGTGGAACTTCTCTGGCATTTTTCTGAACGTGGTGTTCCCAAGAAAAGAGCCGTACATGGGGAAGAAGGCGTGAAAGGAGTGTCTGCTTATCGGCTGCTGGGTGCGCAGGCCCTCTGCACAGACAGGAAGCAGAAAGCTGTGACTGGCTGCAGCTTCAAAGTACACTTTGCCGCTTTCGGTTGCAATCGCCGCAGCATCTCGCATCTAGCCCACGCCGATTGCCGGTGACAAGCCGTTTTTACGACGCCGCTGGGCATCAATCGCTGCATCTTTGCCGACATTTCACTGCATGAAGGTTGGCCTTAAAATGGTTAGAACCATGTGGCACGAAACCCAAAACACAGAGTGTTCCACATGTGCCAATGATACGCTGCCGTCAGTCGTGCCTTTCAGGTATAAACGTGCCATTCTTCACGTTGTCACAGAAGGTTTGCTATTGCACTTACTGCCAAAGTCAAGTGCCAAGGTTTTTTCGCTGCTTTAATTATTTCTTCCCAGCAGCAGTTTCCGTCTCTGATACAAAAGTATGCACGATGGCCGTGCATTGTGAGCAGTGAGCCAATCAGGGGATGTCGCATGAGCGGAGTCTTACTAGTTGTGCCACTGGGGACAAGTGCACCAGTGGCGGCGTTTTCAAAGCATTCAGAGCAGCTAAGCTTCTCTGCATAGAGGGGTTTCAGGCTTACTACCAAAGCCGACATTCGGTGGCAGCTTTCACTGTGGCGCAGATGAAGATTGATAGCACAATTTTTTCTCACATTACGAGTTATTTTCTTGCACGTATAACTTTGTTCTTGCCAGAAGTACTATTCTGGCCAGCGGTAGCGGGCTCTACCTGGAGCCACCTGCATCACTTCATGGCTTCAAAGAGGGACAAATGGTTGTCCACCTTTGCACAGATGCAACTTGTGCCCAATCAAAAATGCATCATAACATTCATCTCGAACTCTGGATGCAACAAACGAATTCAGCCCAGCAATCAAGACTGTTGTAAGTGGTCTCGACTGTATCACCTCTCGCCCCTCCTGTTCCACACTGCAGATCGCAAAAGGGATTCCCGACCATGTTCACGAACCCAGTCAGCAAGTACAGAGCCCCGCCACTCACGGATCTTGAGGTCGACGTCGGGGAAGTCGTCGAAGTTGGAGGTGTCGTCGATGCTCTTGACCTCCATGGGGATGGCGGCGGGCCGCTCGCGGATGTGCTCCCAGTCGACGCCGCGGAAGAAGGGCTGCGCCCGGATCTGGGCCAGGCCGCCCTGGGCGCCCACGCGCCGCTCGGCCTCGGCGCAGAAGCCCTGCACCAGGGCCCGGGCGTCCTCGGAGATGGGCACCTCGGGGGGGAACACCAGCGTCTCCCGCCACGACATCACCTTGCGGTACGTCTCCTGGGGGGTCTCCGAGCAGAAGGGCGGGTAGCCTGCGCCATTGATCGGGCCAAAGGGATCGCTTGGTCTTTACCATCATCGTCATCATCTGACTTGGCATTCTTTTTCATCACCACTAGCGCAGTGGAACAGAATGAGCAGCCTCATAACGGTTTCAGTGCACTCAGTGTCCCTTTACGAGAAAGAGAGGAAGAAAGGAGGAAGCAGCACGCACCGATGAGCATCTCGTACATGATGACGCCCAGGGACCACCAGTCGCAGGAGCTGCTGTAGCCCGTCTGCAGGAACACCTCCGGGGCAATGTAGTCGGGCGTGCCCACCGTCGAGTAGGCCTGTAGGCAACGGGGAGCAAAGGGAGATTACAACACGCGCCTTACAAAGAACTTGCTGTAGAACACTCTCACGTGGACACTGATGGAAGAGGAGGCACTAATGCTGGACGCAAGCTCGCAGCACAGTTCTCAATCTCGTCGGACATCCACTGAATCGGAATAAATGTGCAACCACACACGAACACTCTGGTGACTAAACAAAACCCTCTGAACCCGATTCCCATTTTTTGCGAGCAATATCAATGGCCTGCTAACACTCACATATTCATCATGGAGACTTTCTCAACAATTCAATTCAAAGGTGCAAATTTTTCAGTTTTGCATCAGCAAGCGAAGCAGCCAGTTACGATTGCGTGCTTGTCAGCTGAAAGGCCAACTGCACTCAAATTTTCGACAACGTAAAAATAATGTCACCTAATAGTGCACGTAAAAAGAGTGCGAAATGCAAAATACTACATTCTTTTTACTACCTACTCTGAGCAGCCGCGCTAGAACCGGCGGCCGCTCAGAGCCGCCTTCAAATGCGCGTGGTAGCGTCGCGTTTTGCACTGTTATTTCCACAGAAGAACTCACACTAACGTTTGCCCAGGATAATGGAGTTAGGCGCAATTCCGACATCGAGTTGCTATCAATCGAAATTAAGTATACAGTAAGACAGTTATTTTTCTGCCAGAATAACTGCCACTGTAGCAATCTTTGGCATTGCGAGTAAAAAAGCGGGCCCTGATTTACAAAGCTGGTTGCTCATATGAAAAGCAGCTTTGGTTAGCCGGCGCCTCGGCTGTCACATCGCTCTCTTTGAAGGGAATAAACCGCAGGCGGGTGGAGATCAATCACTGTTTTACTATACATTACGTGCAAACAGCTTCGTGAATATCAGCCCAGTATCTTTCGCCTTGCTGCACACTGAGAATCGAATGATAAAATGATCTAAACCTATATAAGCCACAGCTAAATGATGCACTAAAACACGAAAAAAATTACCTATCTACCGCTGTTTTCTACTTTCATTAAAGACATGTGCTGCTGAAAAGATTTACCAGTGATGTGATTGGGTCGAGTCATTTTGGAGCAGCTCTTGGAGCAGCCAAAAGTAGATTTTGGAGAAGCAAAGTCGGCTTTTGGAGCAGCCAGAAACGAGGCATTAAGATTTGGAGAAATAATGCTAGAAGGGGAGCAAAACAAGCCGAGAGGTAGCCCCAAAAGCAGCATCCTGGGCACACAGAAATGTTTTAAACAAGTAAAATGCCTTGGTGCAGACGAGTTTCCTGCTGCACAGATGCGTTTTAGCAGTGACCATGAAATGCCTCAAGACAAGCACCGAAAGAGTTTGTGCGAGTGTGTACATGCATTCACTGCATGAGCAGTGAATGCATGTACATGATCATGAAAGAAGTAGTTTTATTTAAAAAATGACTATCGGGGTAGCATTCCAATCGGTAGGCTACAGAACGTTTCGTAAAACCATAATGAACGAAACAAGATAATGTGGACAGTTTGATGTACGTACAAAACATTAGAACATTTTGAAGCAAGAAACAACTACATGGCAATGAAACACAACATGACTAGAGTAAGCAGAACATGTAATAAAACAAAACAGGAACTTGTGCTAAACCCATGCTTCTCTGGTTAAATATGCATGAAAGTAGGACTACTGTGACTGGTTCAAAGTTTTCCTTTGTGCCATTTTGTCTAGTGCTGCCGCAATTTTTCTTTTACCCTCAGCTAGAAGAGACTGTCCCCTTTCGACATCACCGAAGCTCTTAGACTTTATGCCATGGCTAACTGCTCCGCATTCACCAGCATTTCTTGGCGGTCTCCACTTCTCGCAGGAGCCTGACTTGGCCATTGTGCCTAGGAACAGCCTTGGCTGGGTCAAGCCACCACTGCTTAGCTGCCTGAGCTTCTTCAGCTGCAATGCGCTCTTGGTAGTTTTCGCCGAACGTTCGTACTGCTCTCGAAACCTCTGGTGTCACATTGAAGTGACTTGCATCTCCTTCAAAGCGCTTGGAGAACGAAACGGTGTGCCTGATGCCATTAAAATTTTGTATCGTCAACTGAAGCCCTTTCATTAAGGTGCCAGCGGTTCTCACTGAAGCCCCTTTCCACATCCAGCCTTTCTATGTAGAATGCAAAGCAACGCCTTCACTAGCCTGGCCAAGAGAGGGAATTCGGCTTTGTTTTCAGCCTCCTTCTGCTCAAAACTCTGCTGCCAATACTCGTCAATCTCTGTAGATGGATCTGATTCAACATGTTCAAGCTGGAGGAGCGTTGTATTCTATCATCAAAGTAAAGGCACCACAGAGTTTGATCACTTGCGGCAGCCTGGTAGCTAGTACCCTAACATGAGCGCAAGAGGACTTCTCTTCCCTCAACTGTGGGCTTAAGAAGCGCAGGCTCTGCAAAATGACACTGTCGAATCGCAGCCGCGGCAGAATGTACTGAGTGCATTTTATGTAAAAGCTTATAGCGCCCAACGTAAATGTCTGTTTCTCTTCGGGTTCCCAAGACGAAATCGCATGCTACATGTCCTCTCCGACTTCTACACTCGCTTTCCAATTTGCAGGGGACTAGGTTTGCAACAACGGCAACTCTCTGGCTTTCTTTGAGCGGTACGACTCTGTCTTCATGAAGCGCCACCCAGCTTGTGAAAGAGGGTCAGCTATGATGATCATTGAGTAGGTGGAGCAACGGCTAACATATTTGAAACAAAAACAAAAAAATCAGTGAAAACGTCGACCACATTCTTCACGAACAGTAGCTTTACAAAGAGAGTTTTATCAGAAAATGCTTTCCTGAAGCGCTCCTGTAGCGTTACTCCTGAACGACATGTTGAGCCAGACAAGATCATTTTCTTCGAAGCTCAGAACTGTTCAATAAACTGGCTTCAAAGCCATCTTGAACTTTCGTGCATTTCACCTTTCCCGCTAGCTACCCTTGCAATGCCCTCTCCATCTTGACCCCTCGGAGCTAGTCACGTGAACTCCTGCCAAGCTTTATTGCAAAGCAGATAGTAAAGCGTGAACCGCATGGCGTGTTTTTACATGTGATTCGTGCACGCTGGCGTTGAGTGCGCGATATTTTCCCGCCCGCATCGACGATATCGTGCCCGTGGCACCTTCTACCTCGATCAGAAACTGACGCGCAACGCGCGCGACAGTGGGAGGAGCTTGCCGACTTGCCCCAATGGGGCGGCACGCGCCTCATGGCGCAAGTTTCGAAGCGCTCGACACAGCCAGCTGGCTCAGACAAAGATGTTTAGGCTTACTACCCCGACAGATATTGCATGGGTGCTTTCACTAGCGGCGCGGATGATGTTTTATAGTACCGTTTTCGCCCACATTATCAGCTCCTTTACGGATAAGCAATTTCGTGTGTCCCTTGAGCAGCATTTTAGACAGTGTTTAGAAGCAGTCGCTCGAGATCCCCATACCACTTCGCGGCCGAAGCCACCGCTATGTTGCCGCCGCCGGCCGCGCCGCGCACAGCTTGCGAGTGTTCTACGGCAGCGGCAGCGCACCTGTGGCGTGCACAGTGCGTTTTCGCGACCAGAAAACACTCCAAAATTCCCTCCTCTTCAACGCTCATGGCGTAAAGAGCCCGCCACATCGAGGAAGCCCAGCGAAACGAAGCCTCTGTGCAAGATTGGCGCAGACTGCTTGCAATCAGAGTCCTTGTAGCAGGATGCAGCAGGATCTAGCTCTCGGTGCAGTTAGGCACAATTGGTGCAGCTATCACATCACTGTTTTACTTTCAAGTAAACTAAACCTTGCGCTCTACAAAATTAGGGGTGTGCGAATAGTGAAATTTGATCTCGAATCGAATTCGAATCGAATAGTGTCGAATAGTGGACAAAAATATAGAATATCGAATACCAAAGATTTTATTTGGAAGAACAAGTAGGTTGGACACTAACAAACACATGCTCATGTCCTTGAGCTCTAAATAGTAAATACACTAAAAGGAATTAAAGAAATCACAAACTGTCATGTTAAAAGTATTACAAATTGTCATGAAGAAACACAATCTGCTCCACATGAGCTGGCTTCAGGCTCTTGTTCCCCGCAGTAGAAAACATGCGTTCACTAGGCACCTCTGTAGCAGGGATAGGAAGGTACCGCAAGGCAATTTCGGCAATACCAGGGTAGAGTGCAGCGCCGTGCTCTCTCCAGTATAGCAAAGGGTCGTTCTTCCTGGCGATCAGGGGCTCACTCAGGTACTTCTGGACCTCCTGACTGTGGGGTCTCGGGTTATTTCTCGGGCTTTTTTGCGACGCCAGCAGTTCAACAGTTTCCTAGACTGTTTGCAGGCTTTTTTTAGGACTGATTGGTGCGTTGGACAGTTCCTGAAGGAGAGTCCATCCGAGCACATCGGACACCAACTTCTGCTGCAAGCAGCTCGACAGCCTGTATCCGGTCAAAACACTTGGTGCAGAAAATAGACTTAAACTTTGGGTCACACAGCGTTGCGAGCATCAGTTCCTTTTGCTCCATAAAAAGAGGGAACTGGGACTTCAAACTCTTCAGCAAGTTTTTGCTAAACAGACCTGCTTCATTTTCAATGTCACAGTGCCCCTTTAGAATTTGCTCTGTTCCATAGAGAAAAGGAACAACGGTTCAAATGGTACCATACTTCTGGCCACTCAAATCTGCGGTCGTGTCTACAATGGGCTGCAGGACCTGCACCAGGCTTGCTGCAACATTCCATTCACTTGGTGAAAAGCAGCTCACACTGGTTTCAGATGTTGCCATTTCAAGGGACACGGCATCTTTCAAATCTACCAAACGGCTCAACATGGCATGTTCGCTGTTCCAACGTGTTTCTACATCTTGAATGAGACTTACATCTGGCAGCTCCATGCGCTTCTGGCAATCTTTCAGCCTCCAAGTTGCCTGAGCACTATGCTTGTAGTGCCCCACTATGGCTCGTGCCTTCTTGCACAGCAGAGACACGGCAGGCGTCTCTTCTTTGGCGTCCCTCACTGCCAGCTGAAAAGTGTGTCCCAAACACTGCAGAGGGGTCCAATCCATTTGGCGTACGGCTGCGTAAATATTGCGGCCATTGCCTGTGACCACGTACACAGGCACGTGGGTGAGGTCGAGAGACCAGTTCTCGGTGATTTTGGTCAAGCAGGTCTTTATGTTGGCTGCAGTGTGGCTTTCTGGCAAGTGAGTGCATGCGAGAGTAAATGCCGGCGTCATGCAGTGGCATGTCAAAGCGATGTAATTTTGATTGGCCCTGGAGGTCCACATGTCAGTGGGGAATGTGACCGACTCCACTGAGTTCGCCATGTCCGAAGCGATTTCAACCTTGAGTGAGTCAACTGTGCTTTGGTACAGCTCTGGGATTACTGTTTTTGAAAACGTAGTCCTGACCGGGACCTTGTACTTGGGCTGCAGGTGATGCATCAAGTCTTGAAATCCTTTGTTCTCGACAAACTCGTACGGCTGCAGGTCCTTCGCGATCATGCGTGCAATGAACATGGTGGTCTGTTTCTTAGCACTCTCTGACAAGAGGCCTTTCCCTTGGTCATGCCTAGTAAGGTTTGTTGGTCTACGCCTTTAGGCCACTGGTTTGCCTCGGCTGAATCTTGAATCTCCAAGTAGTGAACGTGGTGTTTGCTCTTTCAAGTGATTCAAGAGCGGGCTTGTCGTACTTGCCAGCGTCTTGAGCGTGGAGCCGCATTTCTTGCAGATGGCAGAGGACGGACTTGCCTTCACGAAAAACTTCCAAATTACGCTTCTTTTTTCACCGTGGCTATTCATGCTGAATGGCACGGCACGCGGACGTTACACAGGAGAAGAATCACGGGCGTGCGACGACCATGGCGACGACCGTCAGATTGGCTATGGATAGGCGTCGGGAAAGGGTCTAGGACGGGTGATGATAGTGTGTTACAGCAAGGCCAGACTCACAGAAATTTAACAAGACCATATATTTTACGGCCGACTATCAGGGGGGAAGAGTCAGTGTCATCACCATTACAAAATGGCGTCGCCGTAGTAATTTGTTTGTTTTGTCCCGAGTGGGACGCATCATATTTGTTTCCAATGACGTGAAAATGGCAACGCACCTCATTATTACAAAAACCCGTATGTGAGGAACGTTTTCTGCATGCTAAGGACTGCTGTGTCACTCCTTCTTTCCGTGTATGCCAGTGACGCAAAAAAATCGAGGAACTGTTCAATTACATGTCGGCAATGAAGTCTCTGCGGGCGAAAAGGAGGGATATGTCCAAACCTCAAAGACAACTTTCCTGGCTGAAAACGGGTCGCTGGCAATTGTTTGACCAAAACCTTTCGACATTAGTGTCAGTAAGGGCCACACTAATCTAGCCGCAACTTTGGCAGCGTTCGGAATATTTGTCACGTCGAATTATCCAAAAGTCCGAATGCTGGGTGTTCGAAAGTCGAATCGAATTATTAAGGCAAGAAATATTTGATTCGAATTCGAAAAGCGAATATTTGCACACCCCTACTGGAAATTGAAAAAAATCAAGTTTACTGTTTTTGAGAAGAGCAGTTTTGGTAGCTTCCGCAATTCGCAAAGACGACAGCCTATAATTGTGCGGGTGTATTTGTTACCACGAGCAAGGCTGATTCTGGTTCACTTAGTGAGTGAGGCAGAAGTCGCACAAATGTGTACCCACGTGTACAACTCTAGTTAGGTTGCAAAACTTTGGACATGTCTAAGGGATGGAGGTGGCATTGGCATAGCCCAAATATTGCAAATTTTGGACGTGGAAGTGCAAGTGGTCAAGAATTTATAAATGATCCATTTCTTCTGTGCTATATGCAATAGGAATGACATATTCAAGGCAAGTATGCATGCCGCGCTATTTCTTTTTTAGTAGAAATATTATTTTCAAGTAAAAAGAGCTTTGCTAGCTCCAGGACATTCGCAAGCACGTGTATAGTTTGTAGGCTTCTAATCTCTTTTGTTGCAGTGAAAAAAAGGCAGATATCGCTACCTATGTGGTTAGTTTGAAACGTGTGATGGCGACGGCGGTACAGCGCGGTGGTGTAGCAGAGAAACCCCAGGCGAACGCGTCCCTGCGCCCGTCAGAGCGCCGTGCAAGTCGCCGGAGAAGCACGAGCTCCATGGGACAGGCTCCCCAACCTCCGTTAGAGGCTGCTTGGAACTTGTTTCGGCGACTCTCTGCCAGGTGCAAACGTCGTCTGCAAAGAGCTACTTCAAACGACAATACCTAGCGCCCCGTGCGCTTACAAAGCTTGGGATTTCGCCAAGGTGATTTTAAAAGCTTTTACTGCTCATTTGGATCAAATTTGGAGAAAGAAAACTGAGTGCAGTTGGCCTTTAAACAATGCTCCAAAACATTTCAATAACAACCATGAGTGTGGGTTTGAAGGGCTCTGGTAGCGCTGAAAACTTTTTGAGGTAGCTCTCGTGCCTGCCAAGGTACAAACACGTGGAGTCTTTCAGCAAGGCGTTTGCAAAAGAAGAAATTGTATGAGCCTACACTAAAGTGCATGCATCAGTAGAAAATATGCTGCTGCCACATGCCACGACAACTGTTTCAGGGCTCAGGTCGAGAGCAAACAAGATTGCCGGTAACCTTAAATTCAGGTTGTTCTCTGGTCCAGAAGTGAACAAACCTTTGCGAAGAAGAAGTTTGAATTCTGGAAAGAACAACGCTCTACAAACAAGATTTGTAGTTCAGCTGTACTGACGCCTGCACCACTTACCCCCTCTCAATAGTCACTCATGAAATAAAAAAAGGGGGGGTATTGTGAATCACCCAAATGTGCATAATTGTACAAGTGAAAAAACAAAAACTTGTTTTATGCACCAAAAGTACACCTGGCAAGACACACTGGAGGGTGACATGCTAAGTTACGTAATGTAGGGACCCTTCACACGTGCTGAAATCTCTACACATGGGCATTTCCGTCTTTTGCCTCCATCAGCAAGGTATTCCCCAATTGTGCAAGCATAAGCAGCAGGGGTCCACTTTACTGTAGCGATGATATTTAACAGGTAAGCACCGCCCTTTGCCTTTTTCGTATTCCATTAGCAGTTGTCCACTATCTTCGGTAGCAAAATATAAATATTTGGGCGTCATAATTACTGCCGACCTGGGCTGGAACGAACATCTCATGTACATCCAAGGGAAAGCCATGTGGAAACTAGGATACCTAGGATGGTCCCCTTAAGAAGGCCGACACGTGAAATAAAATTGCTGGCCTACAAAACGTACATCAAATCAATTCTCGTGTATGCTTCTGTTGTTTAGAATTCGTTTACAGAACTTGACATCACCAAGCTCGAAAATGTTTAACGCAAAGCAGCAAGACTTATCCCACAACTATTACAGCCGGAAAACATCGCCTAGTACTCTTTTGCGAAGCAATAAATTAGACTGTCTTCAACTTGGACGATATCGTGAACTACATAAATAATTTTACTTGTTGTACCATGGCAAACTCCGAGCAAATACAACACAAGTATATTGAACATGCTACTCAGCGATGCACACGTGTGCAAAATTCTAAAAAAATTAGGGAATACTCGTGTTGAAGTGAGGCTTTTAAACATTCGTTCTACCCACGTACAATCCGTGAATGACATAGACTGCCTCCTGAAATTGTGGAGCGTGATAATGTGCAATCTTTAATGTCCGCGATCAAGAACCACATGCAATCCGACATTGCCCCTGCATATGTATAGTGTTTAGTCGAGCCTGTTTCAGTGCTGTCTTTGTTTGAGCAGTGGTTTGCAGTTCATTCTAAATAATTTGGCTTCGCTTTTTTTCTCTTCATGTTCCCCGATGTTCTCTGCATGTTGATTTGGCGACACATCGCGTGAAAAAGTGTTACCTTTTAAGTACCTCTTTCCTGCATTTTTTATTGCTGTTTTTAATTTGCCGCGTGAACAAAATTTGTTCGTTTTGATTGTTGTTTGCGTGTTATTTATTGCGTGTTAACTACTGCTGTTCCTTTTTTTTTCGTATAGATTACGGCTGTCCACTCGTGCCTAGGGCTTCTTAAAGGAGCCATGAAGAGAAAATACAACTTCGTTTAATTTGAAAGAACTAGGGTTCAGTATCTCACTCCGCTAAATTACAGCCACAAAAGATGTTTTTTAACGAAAGAAAAAGCAAGAATATTTAAAAACTTTCAAATTTTGCGCCACAGTGATGTGTTATGAGCAAGAATGACGTCATACAGGCCACCAATAAAACATAATTTTCAGTGCGTTAACTGCACGTTAGCATTCAAGTGTCAAATGGAACGAGAGGCCCCATTACAGACGTCCAGTCATGTGTCGTCGCGACAGGTCAGTTAGGTGGCCGCCAATCGCACAAACAAGGTTCCGTGACGTCATAGAAAAGTTGCGGGAAATTGGCTAGGGGGTCGCGACTGCTTCACACGTTTTCTTTGATATCTCCGTTATTTGTTCGAAGATTGCGATGATATTGGTATCATTGTTGGACTAAGCAGTCTTTCTGATCCAACTTGTATGAATCCCACTTGTATAAATCCAACTTGTATTTTGTCTTCATGGCTCCTTTAAGTGAAGCTATGTAAATTATGTAAATTAATAAATGTGCTATGTAAATTAATAAAATAAATAAATAACACAGTAAAATACAGCTACCCGTACGGTCCCAAGTGTGGGCGTGCATGAAGAGAAGAGACCAAATACCCACCAGTTGCCGCCGGTTCTTTTTCCAGCTCTCCGCCCGCCTTTTGGAATCCATGGGGTTGGAGGCTGTGGGAGGTGAGAGCAGGGAGAAAACTGCTTTAGGTCTTTTTATCTGTCTTTTGATCAGAACGTCTTTTATCAGCTAGTTTTCCCACGATAAGAAGCCGAGTGAACGTCATCACACCCCGTGCCCCAGGAAAGCAGAATGCACCAGCTGGAGACAGCAAGCAGCGGTGCGCAACGAGTTGTTGTGCACTCACTGAAATCTGACGGCTTGGCTTGAGACAGGTCCCTGTAGAATTCCGTCCGGTGCGACTTTTTCAGGCCTGTGCAAAGCCCAAAGTCGGACAGCTTTATGTGCCCCTGAAACGAGAGGGGGGGAGAAAAAGAGGGCACGTTGAGAACAAGGTAACTGAATGACAAATACATACATTCGAGTCTGCTCTAAGCCTTATACAGGGCGTCCCAGCTATCATGCACCAAGGTTTTAAAAAAGAGCAGTGGCATTACTCAAAGAAAACCTAGTGCATAATGTTTGCACTACTGTGGAGAAGCGGACAGTATTTTTTCGTGAATGATACTTAACTAATTAATAGTAATTATTTATCTAACTCGAGAAGTACTGTCCTAATCACTAAAGTGTCCATGAGGCACTTGTAGGTATCCACGAGGGGCATCTAACTGCGGTATTTTCAGCGACGAACTAATTGCGTACTCATTTATTCCGACTGATGAAGAAAACCCGGGAAATATGAAAAATACCACGTGACAGCGCCTCCGCGCGCATCGTAAAGACACGCCCTCAAACAGGCTGCCTCTGGGCTAGCCAGAATGAAATAAACAAAAGAAAGAAAGAAGAAATCGCGACCGAGTTTCTGCCTTATCTGCACATGCGCCACGCAAATATTGGTGTTGCTGCTCCTTCCATGCATGCCATTATCAAGGTGATGCGCTGCCCCTTCGGGCAGGTGACAGGCGAGGCAGTTGCTTTCAATCAGCTTATTTGGGGACGCTGCTTCACAATGCGCGCCGAAGCGCCGTCACGTGGTATTTTTCATATTTTGCGGGTTTTCTTTATCAGTCGGAATAACTGACCGCGCAATTAGTTCGTCGCTGAAAATACCGCAGTTAGATGCTCCTCGCAGGTACCTACAAGTGCCTCATTGACACTTTAGCGATTAGGACAGTACTTTTCGAGTTAGATAATTAATTACGATTACTTAACTATCATCAACGAAAAAATTACTGCCCGCTTCTCCACAGTACTGCAAACATTATGCACTAGGTTTTCTTCGAGTAACGCCATTGTTCTTTTTTTAAATCTTGGTGCATGATAGCTGAGACACCCTGTATACATTGAAGCAATTTCCTCTTGCACACAGACACGCTCGTAGACGAGCTTTATGCAAATCTTTTGCACATTTGATTCCCTTGCACAGCTTCCCTATGCTAAGTGTAGACACTTCAAACTTTATCTCCAGCAAGTTCCATGTTGTTTGTGCGAGAATTCCAGAATCGAACAATGAAATAAACTTTCAGCTGAGTTTTTCTCTCAGTTCAATGATTTTGTACACCTTGTGATTCTGTGGAAGCTATTTTTCTCCCTTCGAGTTGTTGTACTACAATGACATTTTGCACGGATCTTTCTTGTGATGCATAGGATTTAGAAAATTAGTTAAATAGGCAACTTGTATTTTTAGGTATTTATAAAAGTAATAACAAAAACTATAAATACAGGCTCACTATTAGTAAATTTTTTTTTTGCGTTAAAAAAATAGGAGCTAAAATGTTTTCAAATGGATAACTCCGTTCTTAAGCTAAGAAACCACCCAAGCTGGTTTAGATTCTTACTAAAAAATTTTACTGTACAAAATTTTGGGCTTAAAAAAAGTTTTCTGTCTTGCATGCTGTGTAACAATTCATCTAGAGCAGCTATCTGAAATCTGAATCATATTTGACAAGAAGAGCTCGACGTTTACAAGCTCTGAAAATCTCAGCCTCCTAAATTCAACGAAAAAGAGTTGTTTCAAGAATCATGTCCCCTTGAAAAAAAAAAACTGACCAGTACTGTGTGATGCGCAAAAAAAAACTGATACAATCTACAAGGCTTGCTTGGAGCCAAGCCCTGCCAGCAAGCTGTCCCCTCATCTGTTGCATTTCCTTGCTGAAAAGATTTCGCGATTCCTGATAGGCACGTACAAATTTGAGAAGTTGGTAAGCTGACGCAATTCTGTGGATTAGGCGCCTTCTGGATTAGGATTACACAAGCAATATTTGATTAGGCGCATCAGTTCTGACCGAGCAGGCAGCAGTGATGGTGTGAACGTGGCTCTTCGTACTGCAGTATGCACTTAATCATTTACAACGAGCCTGTTTCTGAGCGCTGCTTCTAATAAAGGCCTACTGCACTCAAATTTCACCAGGGCCAAATTTATTTTTAACGCGTAGTAGGTACTCCCAAATCAGCTGGGACACAAGTGGTAGCCCCGTGAAACGCCCCGTTAATCAGTCAGAAGCATTTAAAAAAGCTCCGCCGCAGACCACGCTGCACCTGCCGGCTGATCGCGTAAACAGCCACGATGCGCCTGTGACGTTCCAGCCGACGGGGGCTTCTTCCTCTGGCCAGCCACGCAGCGGGAGAACCGGTCAAGCTCTGCTGCCCCGTGCGCGCGTAGAGCTTGCGCGCAGACTTTCTCCCGAGCTGGTGACCGTCTGGCCGCTCGCTGGACGGCTGCAACGTCACTGCAATGGCCGCGCTCTCCTCGGTTTCGGTTTCAAAATCGCCGATTTTTGTTGGCAGCTTGCGGCGTCCACGCGTGTTTTTCAGCTGTTGTATTTTGCATGTTGCTTTCTTTTTCAGCAGACTATACGGAAATAGGGTTTTCAAGAAGTCAAAATTTTGAGTGCAGTTGGCCTTTAATCTTGTGCAAACACAGTGCCCACCCAATGAAGCAACTGCAATGAAACGTGCGAGTCCACTGCCTTTTACTCCTGTCCATTTGAGCACCCCCCTCACCCCTTCCCCCCCAAACCGAGCCTCACCCACCCGGGCGTCGAGCAGCAGGTTGTCGGGCTTGATGTCGCGGTGAATGAAGCCCAGCTTGTGGATGGAGTCGATGGCCAGGGCCGTCTCAGCTATGTAGAACTGCGTGCACTCCTCCGACAGGGTGTCCTTCTTCATCAGCAGGGTCATCATGTCCCCTGAGGGAAGAGAGAACGGGGAAGGGCGAGAGGGCCTCGGTTGGTACGCGGCCCAGCACTGCAACCGACAGGACAGGTGATGGTGGCGGTGGCCAATACGGCTGCCCCAACCAACCACCGTGCATGTGTGTCAATCGTGAATGCACACGGGAGAACCTTAATTACGCATCCCCAGTCTGTGCACTGTCCTGCATTTCAAGAAAAATCAACAAGGGCCCCAGAACAACAGTGTTGAATGGGAGCAATGTACAGTGGAACCCTGATGATGTGTCCCCCTGTCTTACAACGATTCACTTCTTAAGACGGATCGCCACAGTACTAGAAACTCCCCATAGAAACAATGCATCAAAAACCCCAATCATACACCGCTCAGGTGCACGCGGTCCACTTCATACGACAGACCCTGGCGGGGACAAACCAGCGTTTTTCCCATCTTTCACAAGCACTTCACCGCCTTGTCCTGACCTGGCCAGACCACTTGCTGGACAGAGGCAAGCAAACAGGCGGGTACTGGAGGGTGGGAGTTAGCCTTCGAGGGCCCCACGTGGCAGCAGAACGCCAACGCGCCAACCGTGAAAAGTCAAAGTCCAAGTGGCTGGCAGACCGCGAATTTGAAGCTCCCATCGAGCCGACGAATGTGAAGCACATACGACGCAACCCCACGGCGGTGACCGAACACCCGCTTTTCCTCGCCTGCTCAATCCAAGCTTCTTCCTTTCACGACGCTCTCTGCTCTCTGCTTATCAGTGTCCTTCAAAAGCCGTGTTATCACTCCACTCCGCCCTTCCCGCCTTTTTTTCATTGGAGCCCTGCAATAGCGTTTGTTTCGCTCGGCCTTGGCAGTCTCCCACTCTCGCCTTTTTCCTCTCTCAATTTGATCAGCTGCATTGGCCCTCCCAGCTTACCTCGCGTGAGCGTCGCAGGCTGGTGGGCTAGCGTGGACAGCATAGAGGGGAGGGGGGTACAAAGCAAGCATTTCCATTCTGTTTACAACTTATCATTGTACTAAAAGGCTCCCAAATTACCGAGAACACGAGCTAAATATCGTGGCTTTAATAACGTCTTAGCCCACCTGTCACGTGAGACCATCTACTAGGTTGGCATTTATCTATACCCCAATCACACGACACCCCTGTCATACGACGCTTTTGTGCGGTCCCTTGAAAGTTCCATTATTGGGGTTCCACTGTACTGGCCCTGATTACCCAAAGTGTCTGTGACCGATATGCATCCCGCTTTGCAAACTGACTCGGAGGTGGTACGGGCAACCAACGAGGGTGAAATGGCCATCCGGCAAGAACATTGGCAACAGCCTTCACAATGTATCTGTGCCAACCCTCCGGTCTTTTTTCATCAGCCCACCCTAAACAAAGACAACAATACCGCTCCGTCTGTCCCCCCCCCCCCTTTTTTTTTTTCCTTGGTGCGGTAGCCTTACGTTAATAGAGAGTTTTAGCAGTCTGTCCGTTCCGTCATGTACGTTGCTACCGGGTTGACCGGGCCCCGTTTGCGCCTGCGCGTGCGGAAGGGCGAGGAGGAAGGGCGAGGAGGCGCGGACATGGAAAAGGCAGGCCAGCGGAACTAATACCCCTACCATGACGAATGCCGAGTGCCCAGACGGTCCCGGTCAACACGCTAACTACGTACCGGACGGAACGGACGGACTGCTAAAACTCTTTAATAACTGCCCATACTCTTTTTGCAGGCATCACGAGCAAGTGTGACAGCTGCGAGAGTCAGCGAGTGAGCGTGAACAGGGTCACGAGACAGTGAATGGAGGCAGCGCCACTCACCTCCGGGGAGGAACTCCATGATGAGGTAGAGGTTGATGGCGTCCTGGAAGCTGTAGTACATCTTCACCACCCACTGGTGGTCCGCCTCCACCAGCACATCACGCTCCGCCCGCACATGCGACCACCTGTTTATCAAGGGGGGAGGGAGGGAGGGAGAGAGATAAATTAAACCGCCATCAGCCTGCACACCATCAGTACTGCTAATGCCTCCGCTTATGCTAAAGCTTTGCCGATTTCGAGCCATTTTCAAGCCGATTTCGAGCCAAAGCTTTACGTCGCCCTTAAAGGCTTTGGACACCCAGTTTGGTACGTTACATGCTCACATTTCTTTCAAGCCACCACTGGTGCTGTGGCTCCAGAGAACGACTGCGACAGCAAACCAAACGTGACAAAGTTAGGGGGGGAATGCGCTGAAGCTGCAAACAAGATAAGAGCTTTCACTTGAATGACACCTCCTACTAGTGCTTCCAGTGGGACATGCCAGATGAACGCCACAAATGAAATTAAAAAAAAAAGTGTTTCCCATGCACACATCTTCACCCAAACACACTGCGATAAATTGATGTAAATGCCCACTTCCAAAGCCTCAACCCCCACTGGTAATCATCATCCTCTACTGCCTTGGTTAATTTGTGACTTCAATAAAAATTCCGCACCAGAAGGACAGCTTTCAATGTTACAGTGTAGACCATTTACAACGTAACCACTTACAGTGTGGGACCGGATATAACGAGAGTCTTCTAGACTATTGGTTTGCCTTCAATACAATCATATGCATAAGTATACCGCTTCAAACTTGGTTGCCGCTACCGCAATACCACTTACAGTAATATTTTATGGCTTGTACCATAGAGTTTCATACAAATAACTAGAGGGGAAACTGGCGCTAGTGTCAACGCGAACATGGCAGCGGCGCTTACGCTTCAATGGGAATGATGGGTAGTTTTGGAACCGGATTGCGTAGGATCAAAACGGGCTTATGGCTGCGCAAATTGTGTTTTTTGACAAAAAAGCTCTTATTGCCCGGTTCACCGTTTACAAATTACATGGCAAACAAAAAAGTTAGTGACGAAAAACCGGTTTTGTACGAAATAAAACGGCGCGTTTAGATAAAAAGCAGACGCGGAGTCGGGAAGGTTTGTGGAGCAGGTTTGCCATTTACCGCCAACTACAGCAGGACGCGGACTTCTGTAAAAACTATTTGTAAAAGTTTCGGCGCTGGTGGTTTGTAATAGTAAGAGAAGTTTTGTGCTCATAAGAAAAAAGAAACCGATTACCTTTGGAGAAGTTATTCTTGCGTGAATTAGTGACATCCATCAAGCTGCGTTCCTATCAGCCGCCGGCGCTGCTGTTCTACGCCGTAGGAGCCGGCGTTCGCACGAAAGGTGTGGCTGTTCCAAGCGATTCGCAACCGTCGTCAGCTTTGACAATACATTACTCTACCGAATGAGCAGTGCCGCTACTCCTAATTAGCAGACAACTTCGCCGCACAGAGCGCCTTCATTTGTGTTTTCATGCTCGCTGTGCGGCAATGCATTGATAACCCGGTACGATGTTTTATGACTTGTATAAGTTAGCGTTAGGGTCCCTTCTATTACATGCAACAACCAGCAGCAAAAGTCTAAGATTACTGGTGCAATAAGCCGTGCGATTCTCCAGCCACCACAGTGGGGAAATCGTGTGGGCATTTTCTGTTTGTTCTCCTAGGTAACGGCACCTCCCTTGCTGGATGAATTTGGAGGCGGTAACCCTTCAGGATGTTTTACACGCTCTTTGGCGTCCCAGAAAAATGTAACGTAAACAATGCTGTGGAACAACAGCAGACGCAGCTTTGAAAGGTGCGGTCTTTCAGCCGAAACAACGCGTCATTCCGGCTCCTTTGAAACAAGAGGGCCTCCTTACCTGCTCCTTCTCGAGCATGTCGGCCTTGCGAAGGATCTTCATGGCGTACACGTGGCCCGTGTCCCTCTTCTGGACGAGCCGCACCTCCCCGAAGGCCCCCCGGCCGATCACCTTCAGGGGCTCAAAGTCCTCCACGCCCAGCCGCGACCGCTTCAGCCGAAGGAACTCCGTCTCCTTCAGCGAGTGCTGCATGCGCTTCTCCTTCTTCTGTGCTCACAAAAGGAGGAGGCACGGGCACACCGTCATCAGCAACACGGCTCGACACATCCTACAACGCCTCCCGGCACCAGCGGGAACAACTCGGGTTGGCAAGCACTCCAAGAGCAAGCTGAATAGCACCATTACAGATCAAGTGCAAGCAGCAGTACATGGTTTGGCGTAGTTTGGCGCCAAACTTCCTAGTTTGGCGCCAAACTTCCTAATCTGTACGCCAAACTTCCTAGTTTGGCGTACAGATTGTGTAGCCCTGAAGACAGAAAGTTGGGCTAGTTGCTATCGACAGGGGTGGAACAGGGTACATGGGTTTGGGAGCAGTCCTGGCAGCAGGCAAAAGTGCCTTTTGTAGCAGCCTTGGAGCAGCCAGAAAGGCGCCTATTGGAGCAGGTTTGGAGTAAACTAGAAGCGCTATTTTGGAAAAGACGTAACACCACTTCACAGCATTGTGGTGCCTCCCTAACATCCACAGAGGCCAGTGTGCCAACCCCCTGACAATTGCGTTTTATCTATTTACTATATCAGACATTCTATCGGGCAGTAGAACTTCCCGTAATACAAGGTGTTCGCTTGCATCTTTTCTATCGAACAGCGGTTTCAGTGCGTGCAAAGTTGAACATAGCTTTTTGTCTTCGCCTGTCACAGGGTTGCAAGAGTCGGCGAACTTAGGTACACCGTAGACTACACAACTACAGCGTGTTAGAAGGCATGATTAATGTTGGACCATCCTCCACTAAGCAAAGCTAACCCCAAAGTTCACAGGCGAAAGTGAGTAATTACATACAACAAAAGTGAACCGTGTTAACACGTGAGGGCAAAGCGTCCAAGACCCTGTTTGTTCAATACATGCAGCCATGGAAAGGACTGTCAAAAATAGGCGACTAAATTGATGTTCACCTCCAGTAAACTACAACCCGTCATGCAATCATTATTCTATCTGTTTGCGATGAGACATAAAACATGTTACTTTTGGTCATCTTCCATTGATTGTGGTGCAGAGGCTGGCACCAGCAAGCAAACTGTGCAAATGCGACACAAAGAAATGCAAAGAGAAGGCGGAGAAGGCGTGTAGTGCCTGCGGCCTTACTGCTAAGCCAAAGCCAACTTCCACAGCCACTCACAGCCTTGCTGAAACCGAAACCATAACTGCCTTGATCAAACCGAAAGCCCAACGTAGCCAAGTTTTCTGGGGCATAATGGCGGTCAAATTTCGTTGGCTCAATTCGGGCTCTGCGGTGCAGGACGGCGCTGATAAACTAGTTTGGCGCAACAGAGGCAGTTCAGCGCAGGACAGCACAGGTAAACAAGTTCAGCGCTCAATGGCGCCAATGGTGCAGCTGTTCCACCCCTGTATCGAACATAATAGGTCACGTTTACTAGTAAATCTAGACGGGCGTGAAACAGCATTGTCCCACATTCCTTCTTCCCGTCCTTGTCCAGTCCCACTGTTCAGTAACCATGCGTCTTACAGCGCAGACTATGCGGCCAGTAGCAGCCTTTCATGCTGCTTGGAACTCGATGATAAGAGGGGGGCCCACTGTGCTCCCGTGTGCACCCTACCCATTCAGGCTCGTTCTCTACCGACTGACGGCCATGCTCCTCTTCCCCCCTCCCCCCGTCCCCCTCACCTGCTCCTCGGAGAGCCCCTCCTCGCGCATGGTCTCCTCGAGGCGCTCGTGCCGGCCCTTCCTCTCCAGGTGCTGGCTGACCAGGTTCGAGTAGTAGTTCTCCAGGTGCACCTTGGCCTTGGTGGCCTTGTCCAGCGTGTGGCCGCTCAGCCGCACCACCGCCCCCCCGCCGCCCCCGACGCCCTCCGAGACCGTGGCCGCCGCAGCCATGCCTGCTGCAGCCGCTGCCGTCCCACCGCCGGCGTTCCGCTGCTGATGCTGGTGCTGCTGGGGCCCCGAGCTGGTGGGCTGCCTCTGTGGTAGGGGGGGAAGACACAAGGACGTCAGGAACCGTCACATAGCTCATGTGGCATGCTTCCTAGTCGCCTATAATAGCTACAGCTTCCTCACAGCCCAATCTAAAGGTTGCAGAAAGGAAGAAATTACAATGCACACGAAAACAGAGTAAGCTTGAACTCAGGTTCACACTGCACCTTCACTTACAGTCATTTTGGTTTTTGCCCTTCTGTCTGAAGAACAGCCCCAGCAGCTTGGGAATCGAACTGGCGATTTCATGCTTGGCAGCACTGACTGCTGAGGGATCATAATAGGTCAAACAAGAGCTACGGCTGAGGTCTACTAAGACCTATTGAAGGTCTACTGAAGGTCTATCAAAGACGTTCACCCCTCAAAAAATTACTGCTACCGATCGAAACTCTTGAAAGGTGTTGTCTTTCCAGATGTCAAAGCCTTCTGCTACAGCTACATGAACCAAAACAGACTCTGAGCAGCCTTTCCAGAAGCACTACACCAAACTGCTCGCAGAAAAAGAGTGTCTAGCAAACTGAGCACTTAATCACTTCGAATCCAGATATGTTGGGGGGCAAGAATAAATAAAAAGCCTTAATACACTCAATATTTCCCTCGTCGCAGCCATGATGTCAGCCTCAAGGAAGTTGCATCCAAGGAGCAGATAATGCTTGTACGGACCCACCCGTTATCAGCAACCAACGAATCCCAGTGCAGTTATCAGCAGAAACCCGGAGGGAAATTCTCATCAATAGCACAGCCCATAAGCATCAACGACAATGTGCACATTCCAAAGACCCGTACTCACATGCAACCCCTACCGATGGCCGACACGACTGCAGCAAACTCAATGTCTCTCCAAACAGCTATTGATTGCTTGTACTAAGCTAGCTCAGGGAGAGGACAGTGTCACTGAGATAACGTAAAGTGTTGGCTGCTGTTGCTCAGGTGACAGACTGCTTCCTTGTGTGCCCACCCATTCACGAGCAGACACACTGCGGTTTCAGACAGACTGCCGCAATCAGTGCGGGTGCTTCGAGAGCATCGCACTGGCATTGTCTGCCCAACAGATTATCGCTCGGACGGCGTCCTCAAATCAGTAAATCTCGGATGTTGACTCTTAGCGGAAGGCAGACATCAGCCTCCAGGCACGCTTAATCTTGGCACGCTGTGATCTCAACTTGTCTCCTTCTCAGATCACCTAAATGGGCCATGGATACAGAACACAACTTTGTTTAATTTGAAAGAATTGGTTTCTGGTAATTGACTGAGCTCCATTCCAGTTGAGAAAGGCTTTTTTAACAAAAAAAAAAAACACGCAAAATGTTTCAAGAGAAACTTTCAAATTTCGTACTGCAGGGATGTATTTTCGGCAGAAGTGACGTGATATGAAATAGCACTAAAAACATACCGTATTGTCGTGTGTATAACCCGCCCCTGCATATAATTCGCACCCCCATTTTCAGCCTGCCGGAAAAAAAAAAAACTCCTCGCGTACTGCCCGCACATTTGATACAGGAAAGGCTGCACCAAAGCTACTGCTCAAGCAACACATCACATACTATGTAGACAGAAAAAACACATCGTATTTAGCAAGTAGAATACACTGACTGCAAGGCAAAAGTCACAATTCAATAGTAAAATTCAGGTGTCAAGAGTGCACTCGTCCTTGTTTTTTCTTCCTTGTATGTTTTGCGCAGTCGCTGCCATGGAAGGCTTAGTCAGTGTTGCAGCGTAGGAGCTTCACGGCGCAACACGCATTGCCGTGAAGCTGCACTAAAGAAAAAACCCCGCGTATTATACACACCCCTACATTGCCACTGAAATTTTAGCATTTTTGGTGCGGGCTATATGCGCGAAAATGTGACAGTCATCAGTGTGTTAATAACTGCAAGTTGGCATTCAAGTGGCCGGATCAAACGGAACTATACACCCCACTACAGTCGGCCAGTCATGTTTCATGGCAGCGGCTTACGTTGGCAGCCGGCAATCGCACGAACAACATTTTGCAACGTCACACCAGAAAGTGGCCGGGGAGTCGCCACTGCTTCATATGCTTTCTCAAATACCCCGATTATTTGCTTTTAGTTTGCAATTAAGTTGGTATCACTGTTATCAGGGCAAAGCAGTCTTTTTAATGAACCAAACTTGAGTTTTGTCTTCACGGCTGCTCTAAAGTCGTCTATGCTTGACCTGCATACAGTAATGTCCGACCGATATAAGTCAAGCCGACTTATAACGGCCGCAGTGATAACAAATGCTCGGTTATAACTATCCAATGTGAAATGACTGTCCCAGCGTGCACTAAGGCAGTGGTATTATGTTCCAGACATAACGAAAGGGTGCGAGGGTGCAGCTCAGAAGCAGCGAACGAAACCATTGGTTCATACACTGACAGCTGACACGCTCCACATGTGCAGCTTGTCACTCCACGCCAGCTGTCGTTACATCCACATGGTTTTGTAGGCATTCAGTAACAGTTACGAGGCAGGCTTATTTGGAATACCAAATGGCTTACGGAGATTATAATTTCAAATTTGTGAATGGTTGAACAAGCCTGCCTCACATCACGCTTGTTAAGATGAAGTATGTGTTGTTTAGGCAGAAATCCAGGAGCCTGCTCAAGTCTGTTATGTCTATCGAGGATCTCTGGGTTAAGGTTTCTGCAGCCTCAAAAGCAGTGGTGCGAACGTTAAAAGCCAGGCATTTGGGAACGCTGCATTACATGTGCAGCCTATCACGGCAGCTCTGTCAGCTGTCGTGACATTCACAAGCTGCGCATGAAACACTGATGTTTAAGGCGGCCCTTAAGTGTGAAATGTTCACTTATCGGATGGTTAAGGTGCCGAGATTATGAATATAGCAGTCACAACAGCTGGGGTTGTGTTCATTAGAAAAGGCGAAAATTCTGAAACCATGGTTGCTGTCACCTGATACATTCGCAGTGCAAAGATTTGCAACGCCACAAACTGCGAATAATAAAACGAGGTTGGCAGACCTTGTTTAAATATTTTCAGAAAGAGGCAGTAAGGCATGTAAATTTAAGACCAATGTAGCTATCAGCTCTTGTTGAACAACATTTTCACAAAGGACAAAGTTTAACACTGCCAAACAGGCCGCTTTAGAAATTGGTTTTGGTTTTAGCAAAATGTTTTGCCTTGATGTTATTTTGATAAAATATCTGTGGGGACAATGCAAGAGCTATCATCTGTTCTTATTGCCAGCATACATATGTGTGTGTGTATATGTATATATTTGTATTCATGTGAAAAGCATATGAACAAGATTTCACTCTATACGAATTATTGCGGGAAAGACGGCGTATTTGCAGCCCATGTTCACCGATATTTTACAGAAAGAATGGGATGACAAGATAACCGCATTAGCTGTGATACGCATGCCCCTTGTTCGTGGGTATGAGCAGCATCCTCTTGTTCACCAATCCTCCAGAAGCACCACATGGCAGAGTGACAGTACTGGTACTGACCCTGGTACTGACAGCCCCACAAGTGTCCCTTAATTTAAGGGTGCGTGTATGCGTGTGCAAGAGAGAATAAGATGATGATGATTATGATGATGATGAACAACAGCCAGCAGCAGATTAGCAGCAGCAATGAAATAACAAACTGAACATTGGCTTAATTGTCTGTGCTTTCTACACATTCTCCTGCACGGCACCACTCAATCCATTCGCTTATCACCATTCAGTGCTCTGGTGGCTCTAATTATTAGCTCACTTTATGGCACCCTCCTTTATGCAACGATGATTGACGTGAATGAGATTAACTTGCCAGCTTTAATTTAACAAAGAAAGTCTGAATGGTTGTCAAACAAAAGCTGACAGGGCTACAAAATGTGTGAGCTTTCAATTAACACAAGAAGCTATTGAGCCCTTGTGGCACCTTTTTTAACACATGCATTGTGTCGACTTCAACACCCAAGTTTAGGTTATGAAAAACAGCTGGCATACACTTAATGCTCTCAATTACTGATTTTCAAAAACTAATTAAGTATAGAGGGCAACAGAGAAGGCGTTTTAAGGCACTACAATTAGTGATGCTATTTAGGACCAACAGACAAACAAATTGAGGAAAAATTTACTCTGGATATGAACGCAAAGTTTCAATGAAGGGCCTTCTCCTGGCTTCCGTTACAGCACCCAAAAAACCCAAACAGAACAAAATGCCTTATCTGCAGCTCATGTTAATACTATTTCTTTTCAGCTTCTTCACAGACATCACTGCAGTTTGTTTGTAACACACCTATTTGGGTGCGTAGTGGCTAATTTGATGCCGTCAGCAGGTTAACATGTTTTCCGGGGCATTGTTGCTGCGTATCTAACTGAGGGGAAGGTACGAGAGCCTGCCTGCACAGAAGTGTTTTGCACACCATGAAAAAAAATGAAGGAAGCTCAAACTAACACATTAGACTTGAAGGTAGCGTAGCTGTACACAACCATCATGGCCATCACGACGGTTATAGTTCACGACTGCAGTCGATTTACTTCTTCTTCGCTGCCACAACGACCTTTACTCCATCATTGTTGCTATAAGTGCGAGCTTCCTTCATTTTTTTTTTTGGAACTGATAATTCTTGGACATCACCTTGGAGGGGCGTACCGTGAAATCCCGAGACAGCCCACGTAAGATCGAGAGCAAATCGAGTGAAAATATGACGCAAGCTAACTTTCGGTGTGCAGTAAAAAAAAAGTTGAGAGATGTATCGCAGCCAAAGAGCTAACACACTTTTATTAGCACTGTATTCATTCGTTGTCATAACCATCGAACGAACAGTGTGCGGGGGGCTGCATTGCCAACCTAAACGTGTGCATGTTATTTTTAGATCCTGTGACCTGTTATCGCAGCCGGGTTTCAGGTTCCTGTGAGCTGTTATCGCACCCTACCCACGCTAGGTAACCTAGTTTCCACGGGCGTCATATCCGGCTAGGATGACGCTATTGTCAGGGGTGGGTTATCTCTCAGGGGTGGGGCATCTATCGGGATTTTACGATAAGCTATGATGTGTCTTTCTTGTTCCGAGCAAGCGTTGCTACGATTACGGCGAACGCTGGAGATTTTTTTCTTTTTTTCCCCCCCATCTGGGCCAATCCCCTAAGTGGGTATGCCCATTCTGGCCAATCTTGGCCAATCTCCCTAAGGGAATATGCTCGGCATTTTATTGGTATTTTTGACGGTGGGCACGAAAAATTACGATTGCTAAATTGCTAAACAGCTTTGCTGTTAAAAAACCGGAAGCCCTGACAAACCCAGCCCCTTTCGCTGCGCCTTACACATGTGTAGCCAAGTCCGTCCCCCCCCCCCCCCAAAATTCCCTTTTTAAATGCAAGTTGCGCAAGTAAAAACAACGCTTAGATGCAGCCATATGTGGCTGTACATTTCTTGAAACCAGCAGCAGGACTGCGTAAACTTTACTTCTGTCTCTACATGCATGCGTATGTGGGCAAGTTTCACACAAGCCGGAGTAAAAAGTGAGACGCATTTTTGAGAATGTAAAGAAAAGCTTTTCAGGACAATGCTTTGTAGGAGTTGCTTTGCTGTATACTTTGATTAAATGTACATCAGTTAAAGCAGAAATTATAAACAAGCAGCACTGCCACAATGCAGGGGACAAAAAAAAATGAAAGAAGGAAAGTTTCTCTGAATTCAATTGCCACTACCAACTGCGAAAACCGACTTCGAGCAAGGCACTAATGATTCACGAAATGAGTGTGTGGCTTGTGGCTTAACCTTGAACCCCTACTCATAACTGCAATGATGGAAGTTATTCACTACCCGTATGCCCGATGCATATAACACGAGTAACGCGAGAATTTTTATCCCCCACATCTAGTGTGAAGAAGACTCTCACGTGGGTGCCAAAATATTGTTTACATTTCCATTAGTGGTCGGAGTGCAGTCTTCAGTGGTGTCTTTCTCTGATCGCAATGGCTTATGTCAAACTCTGAGACAAAATTAGACGCACATTTGATCATACTGACGACGACTGCAAAGTGCAGAAAGTGTTATGCTCTAGCTTTATGAACTTGTATATAGCACCCAAAGCTGCTTCTACTGAAAGTTTGATGTTCACAAACTTCAGATCGCATGGCCATTCTCAACTTCTTTCTTGGCTAATGCACACAGCATTCTTATCACTAATGCCAGCAGCTTTAACTATGAGATTTAGGGTCACTGACCATCACCACTCTGTCATCGCCAACATCATCATCATTTGATTGATTGATTGTGAGGTTGATTGACTGTGAGGTTAGCATGCCGACGCAACGCAGGCGATGAGGCGCGCCGTAGTGGAGGGCTCCGGATTAATTTTGACCACTTGGGGATCTTTAACGTGCGGCAAAATCTCGTACACACGGGCGTTTCTGCTTTTCGCCTCCATCAGAAAAGTGGCCACTGCGGCCATCATCATCATTATGATTCCTGCACTGCTGATTACCGCCACAAAGAGATTACGGCATGCACCTCAGACATCAATGGAAGTTCTTCATTGTACTCTACGATCCCAACAGCGCAGTGATGGCACATTTGTTTTGGGACAGAAAGCATGCGGGCTTGGCTGACCTATTTTGTCTACATTATGATAAACTTTGTGTTGTTGCGCTCTTTACAACTACTTTCTCAGAAAGGTTTGGGCCAGCAAAACACAGTCTGCGTTAAAAGCAGACCACAGCGAAGCAATGAAGAAGCTCGAAGGAGTTGGAAAGCGTCATCTGGGTCACGGAGCTCCACCAAAGCCACCTGCACCTCTGCTGTTCCTCCTCCCCTCTGCTGTGAGTCACGCAAGTAGGCTGCGTAGCACGACCCAACTGTGCAAACAGCTGCGTGGGCCTCCCAACGGGCTGTAAAGCTGCTGCAAGCAGAAAGCCACTCTGCCATTACAGCCCTCATGTAGTTCATGCTCCTGCACGACGGAAGTGCACGGAAATGCAATGCTGGGTAGGCAGCGTTTTTCAGGGAAAATGAAAACTGACGCACCGACCACATGTGTGCTAAGCTCGGAGGGAGAGACGGTCTTCTTTTCTTTTTTTTTTTTTTAACAAAAAAAAAACACAACGAAAGCAAAAAGCGGGCACAATATGTAACCGTTCTAGAGTTCCCATCAGTGAGATAACACGCCCATACCACTCAAGCTTTTTTTTCAATTTTGTCATAAAAAAGAACACTGTCAGTCACAGCCTCATTTTTCCACAGATTACATCCCGTGTGCACACACAAAAAAAAAAGAAATGAGAAATGAGGAAGTAAGCGCAACAGCTTTCCGGCTTTCCTGTGTTACTGACCTCCCTTGAACGTGCACGTGTGCGTGCGCGCGTGTCTATATGCACAGCTGCCGTACACTGCCCTCATCCCATCGAGCGGATGAATGGTGCCAGAGAGGCAAGCGCAACATAAGTGCCGCGCAGGACAGATCTCGCACTCGCTTGTGTGGAAAATCATTACGGCGCTATGCAGATTGCTGTGTGTGCAACCACCGAAGCAGGAAACATCTATGCAAGGCCAATGAGCTAGCTGCTTTAAACAAAAAGCCCTAGCAAACATTCCAAAATTTGTGGCTGTGTCTTTTCGTTTTAGAAGTGCAAGCACGAATTTTACTTCCCGAAAAGTATTGCAGGGAGCGAGGGGGGGGGTGGAAATGTTGCAAGCACAGAAATTCTGTAGCAGACTGAATTTCCAGCGGATTCCTGCTAGTGCATTCGCAATGTCGCCGCACGTAGGAACGGCTTATGGATATCTGTGGGATTTATAACACACGAGGAACCATATGCCTTCATTCAACCGAGGAATGAACAAATAGGAATACGGCAGGTTTTAAAGACCTGCACAATTCAAAGTAGGAGTGCCTTGATCTCAGGCCTTCAGTGCCCTGCGGTAATGCACGCATCCACCCAGCACTACCAAGTAAGCGTAATAAGTTAATCGGTATTTGGTCAAAGAAGCCGACCCATTACGTCTCCTTGCATGGTGGCCCCTTGTTCCGACTGTTAGTGATTTTGCAAAGCCTGGGAGTTGCTTCTCACACTCCCATAGCGCATTCGTTTCTAAATCGTTGCACTGCCCAGTTATGACCATGTCTATTTCTTTAAACAACTATTACAAGCACCCGGCATGCCGATTTGCCATCACGCTGTTAGGTGGGAGCAATTATGCTTTGTATTCACAAGTGTAAAAACAATTCTCAATGCCTCTCACTTTAAGCTAATTTTATTCTATATGTAATAAACGGCGCTACTTCCCCAAACTCCCAATATCACACATTTAAAAAGCAGAACTTCTGAACGGGTGAACAGGTTTCTGCCGTCCCTTTGAGTTCAGCTTAAAGGAGGATGTGTCTATTAATGGGTAATGAGTGTATGAATGTGTAACAGTATATTTACTCACCAGCTGTGTTAACATAATACTACATATATATAATCGCCAGCAAATTTTGTAGACAGTCCATTCACTCGGACATTTTTGCTGAAACCATCTACTAAAAGCATGCTTACTGTCAACAGATTAACGTGGGCTAGTTGATCGTTTGAACTGTGATACACATTTGGAAGCAGTTCTGTAAGAACTCGACTACTATTGATATTCAGCGGTTTTCCTGTGTGTCTTCTGCCTCTAGTCCAGTTCTTACTGCAATGCTTTCAAATGTGTCCCACAGTCCATGTTTACTGTCCTTGTCAGGTCCGAAAAATTGGTAGAAAAATAATGGTAGAAAAATATCTCATTTCTATGACAATAGTACGGCTGCACATACTGCGTATGCGAATCTTCAGGCAGGCAGAATGGTGCCTGCAAGCTGTTTCTACAAGTTTTCAACAGCGTTTACTTTTCACAAGAAAAGGGCACAAATTGCCTAGCAAATACGTCTCACCGTACTGCTGGGGTGCGACCTCCAGCACATGGCGATGTGGCGAGAATAATTCCTGCGCTCCCAAATGGTTGCTAAGTGGCCACGTTCCCTTATTACATCTCACACGCCAAGCAACTGAACCGCACTCAAGAAATGCCAAGGCATCAATCATCCCGCTCAGCTTGAAATGTGACCGACGAAGCGCTAAGGCGGCCACATTGCAATGACCTCTCCCTGTCAGCAGTTATCTGAAACATTTCTGTAGTCTGACGCCTTTTAGCGCAGCCTCTCTGAGCTCCACTCATGTTTTCGCGTCATTATATCTATCTCTGTGTCGCTGAACACCAAACACAAGGCCCAATCTGCAACCGCGTTGCTCCACGTAGTCACGAACCCTCACAATGGAGACAACCCGCGTCACATATTCGGTGACCTTACGAGCTGTTTTGAGCACACGCACACGCAAGCAGTATCCAGGAGCAGGGCAAGGAGGCACGTACACTGATCAGCTGCCTTCCGAAGAACATGGCAAGGCGGAGGAGCAGCACAGCGCTCTACGCGCACGCACAGCAAGGAGCGAGTACACCGACACGCACGCACAACGGCAAGAGCAAGAGAGAAGACGGGCTTCTACACGGTGCTCACACGGCAGCCTGTTGAGAACGCGGCGTATCCCAGGCTGCCGGCCTTCCGACGAGAGTAGCGCAGGCAGTGCCAGCAATCCATTGTCGCACGCGGCTTCCTTCCTTCGTCGCTCCGCGGGCACGGACGACGCGTGTTTTGCAGCGGAGAGATGACGAGCGCGCAGCACGCGGCGGTGTGCCGAGACGGACGAGGGGAGCATTGTTGGGGGCCCCTTGCAAAACACCTGCCTGCGACACGCGGGCAGACCCTTCCCCGCTCCCTCCCCCATCCCATCCTCCGAGCACAGGTGGCCACCGCGGGAGAGAGGGGGACGACAACTGCACAGCCACAAGTTGTCACCTCATTGTCCGTGACGACAGCTTGCTTCCCTTGCCCCCCCCCCCTGCTGCTGCTGCTGCCTCCACACAGGAAGCGCAAAGAGGGGGAGAACGTGACGCGGGGGAAATTGGGGCAGCGGCGGCTTCCGACGGCAACACTGACAGCCAGCCAGCCTAGCACGTACTGGTTTGGACAGGACTGGGGGAAACACTTAACATTGCAGTAGACGGGAGGAAGGGCGAGCTTCTAAAGGCCGCATCAACTTACATAAGCAATCCTGGCTTTGTCACGGCCATGGACCACTTACTGCATACTTGGCCCCATTTCATAAGCGAAGCAGCAGATCAGCACTTCTGATTTCGCTTGAACAGGAACCGACGACTCGGGCATGACAAATAGTTGTAAAGGTAACTACGCAGAAGGTGAGATCTTATTTCTAAATTAACCAAACAAATGCTGGGGGCATTGTTGCAACCCCCCCCCCCCCCCCCCCCTTTCAGTTTCTGGTGAAGTTTCGTTACTGTTATGTCACACAAAGTTAGCACAGAAATGCACCCGCCATAGTATTCGATACACGGACTACAATGTAGGAGGACTAAACAGTGCTTTGTGTCACGCTGCAATCACTTGCGTAAGGCTGTTGGAATGATCATGGGAACAGGTGGCACGACCTTCGCAGAATCCTAGCTATGCGTGCTCGGATGCTAATCGACGGGATCAAACAGTGCTGCCGGAAATGCAGCAGCTCCTATTATGGGGGCATGGTGTCTGGCTTTATATGTGGATGCCACTGATTTGTAGGCGCTAGCAGATTGACAATCCACTCGGACAATGCCAAACAGAGCCATTCTACAGGGTCAAAGGATGACGATTATTTAAGGCATAAAGTTGGGCTAGTTGGTTATCTGACTGCATTTTACTAGCGAAAAATAGACACGGACGAAGAAGTGACTAAGAAACACTAGCGAGTGTCCTGTGTACTTCTCCTTCGTCAGTGTCTATTTTTCGCTAGTAAAATGCAGTCAGATGACGATTAGCATCGGCTGTTATAAAAGCTACTTAAAGCTTTATTAAAGTGTCTACGTGCAAGTTTTAGGCATAAGCATACGTGGTTCAGTTCAAAAAATTTCTGTAACCCATTCGTGAAGCCTTGGTGAGGCAAGTGGTAAGAAGGACACAAGGGGGGATAGTATGGAGAATGTATTTTCGCGCATATAACCAGCATTAAAAATGCGAAAATTTCAGTAGAAAAGTAGGGGTGCCGATAATACCCGGGGTTTTTTCTTTAGTGCAACTTCACAGCAATGCGCGTTGTGCCGTGAAGCTCCTACGCAGTAGCACTGACTAAGCCTTCCATGGCAGCGATTGCGCAAAACATACAAGTACAAGAAAGAAAAAACAAGGACGAGCGCACTCTAACAACTGAATTTTACGCTTTTTCTGTCTACATAGTATGTGATGTGTGGCTTGAGCAGTAGCTTTGGTGCAGCCTTTCTTGTATCAAATGTGCGGACAATACGTGAGGATTTTTTTCTTCTTTTCCGGCGGGCTTAAAGGAGCCATGAAGAGAAAACACAAGTTTGGTTCATTCAAAAGATTGCCTCATTAGAATCATACTGACACCATTTTTAACGTAAACTTCGCTCAAATAAGCTATATTATTAGGGAAAAATGGAATGGCCATGCGACCCACTCGCTCATTTCCCGCAACAGAACCTATGATGTCATACCAGCCTGCTCTGCGATAGGCGGAGGCTGGAAAAAGCGAACGCAAATTAGGCTGAGCTTATAAGCTTGCAGAACGAGTTATTTGTGCTTAAATTTTGGGCACATTCTTTTTAAAGCAATAAGAATGGTGGGACAAACAGTGGAAGCTACAAAAGCACATGTAAACATAGAAGTACTGATACGTACTGCTGTTGGTACTGTGCACATTATGCTTGGTTTAGCTGCACAGCACTGCGGGGAATTGGGGTTGTCTCAGACGACACTGGCTGATTGACGCAAGCAACTGTGTCTTACGTGACCATATTTGTGAGCGAGCACTAAGTTTCACGAATCGATTATTTTCTCCCAGAACAAAAAAAAAGCCAGGTTTAAAGGAGCCACGAAGACAAAATACAAGTTGGGTTTATTAGAAAGACTGCTTAGTCCCGGTAACAATGATACCAATATCATCGCAATCTTCGAACAAATAACGGATATGAAAGAAAACGTGTGAAGAAGTCGTCACCCCCTAGCCAATTTCCCGCAACTTTTCTATGACGTCACGGAACCTTGTTTGTGCGATTGTCGGCCGCCTAACTGACCTGTCACGACAACACATGACTGGACGTCTGTAATGGGGCCTCTAGTTCCATTTGACCACATCACTTGAATGCTAACGTGCAGTTAACGCACTGAAAATTATGTTTTATTGTTGGCCCGTATGACGTCATTCTTGCTCATAACACGTCATTGTGGCGCAAAATTTGAAAGTTTTTAAATACTTCTTGCTTTTTTTTTTCGTTCAAAAAACATCTTTAAAAAAACATCGTTAAAAAAACATCTGAGTGAGATACTGAATCCTAGTTCTTTCAAATTAAACGAAGTTGTATTTTCTCTTCATGGCTCCTTTAAATACGGTCAAAAACAAACCAAAGGCAGAAAACTGCTTGCCACGGTATGGTGGTGCCATCTAGGCTTAGTAATGTAAGCAAACACGCGAACGCAGCCGCCCTAGCCCAGCCGTGCGCAATCGGCTGCAGAGCAGTCGGTTCCTGTGATGTCATTGCAGACCACAAAACCCCACGATTTAGTGGGAAAATCAAAATTTTAACTTGAATTGATTAATTTCTCAGTGCAAAAAGCATTGTTTGCATCCGGACAAGCGCTGGGGGCACTATAAAACACGAAATCTTTCGAATAAAACAAACTTGTATTTTGTCTTCATGGCCCCTTTAAAGTGGGGGTGCGGATTATATGCAGGGGCGGGTTATACGCACGAAAATACGGTAACACAGAGGATGTGCAATGTCACCACATGCGATATACATGTGTGCATGGGGTGCCAGGTTGAGCTGCCCCTACCCCCCTCTTGAGTAATACAGTAATACTAGTAATAGAGTAATACAGTAATACTCTATCCCCACAAAGAGCTGCTCTTTTGTGTCGAAACATGCACTGATGCTTACTTTGTTTCAAAATACTTCAGGCATCCCGATTGATAAGTTCTAAGAATTGCTTGCCTCGTACCTCCGCTCTACCTTCTCGACTTGGGAGGGCAACATATACCTTCAGAAGAAAGGCATCTGTATAGGGTCTTGCCTGGCTCCTGTACTCAGAGACCTGTTTTTAGCCTCCCTTGACAGGGTGGTCGCCACTCGCCTGCCCCAATGTAAAGTAGTAAAGACGTTCAGGTACGTCGATGACTACCTGCTGCTCATGGATACCACAAAAGAACGCTTGGACAGTGCCGTTTCTGACGTTTTGACAGTATTTCAGACTTCTTTCCAACCGCTTTGTGTAACGCATGAAACTCTGACTGACGACAGCATAAGATTCCTTGATCCCCCGACTGCATTTCTACGATGACCATATCTGTTGGGCTTATGAGCCTCGTTGTTTGGAGCCCATTCCCCCGTATCATTCTGCCCATTCTAAATTGGTAAAGCGTGGTATCGTGAGGCTGTGTGTCTCGAATGCACTTAACAAATCTTGTAATCACCTAATGGAAGCCAGCCTTCATGGACAGGTGGCTCGGCTGACTGCCGCCGGCTATTCGCTACAATTACAGACTTCAGTAGCTGAGAGTGTTCTAAAACTGGTGAAGGATGAACGAAACAGGCAAGATGCTCCAAAAGAGAGAGATAAAAGGAAAATCACAACTATCCCATACATTCATGCGCTTTCGCATAATCTGAGGAAAATTGGAAAACGCACTAACGTCAACGTCCTGTTCTCCGCTCCCAAGAAGCTATCCAAGCTTTGCAACAAAGTTAATGAGGGCCGCGTCAAGTCTGGCACGTGTAGCATTAAGCATTGCACGCCGTTCATGGCCTGCTCGGATGGAGTGGTTTATTCGATACCGCTGAACAAATGCAAGAAAATGTACATCGGATAGACTGGAAGATGTGTCAATGACAGATTGCGCGAGCATCGCAATAACGTGAAAAAGGGAGATAACGAACATCTAGGCGCACATTGTAAAGATTGTGGTTGTTATCCTGGCCTCAAAAAATGCTCCATACTTTATAAAGGTAACAATCAAATGACACGGGAGATCGTCGAAGTGTACGAGATATATTCTAACAAAGACAAGTGTGTCAGCTACCCTTTGGTGTTGTTAACCGACAAAGAAATTGCCTTTTTATCTGGTGACACCACGTGAGCTGCAGTGATGGCTTGAAATTTCTGTGTTTCTTTCATTTTCCCTCTTTCTCTCATTTGTTGCGACAGAATTCTGTATTTAAGTAATTTTGTGCAATAAACATCTGTTGTTAGTCTGCGCTGTGTCCCGTCTACGCCTCGTCCTCGTCCCTTTGCGCTGTTCCGAGAGTATGACAGGGCCTCAGCCAAGCCAGCTATCAATAGGAACAGAGAAGAAAAGGACACAGTACAAGCAGTTCAACGATGAGTGAGCCAGGTAGACAAACGGAATCAGTAAAACAATAGAAAGGCAATAGGCAGGTGATAGCAAGGAGGAATTTTTTCAATGTGTACAGTTTTTTTATGCACAGCCAGCCAAAGAGTCGGCTAGCCAAACCCAGCCATCAAAAGCTCAATCTCCGCTGCCACACCCTATTTTGTTCATTTTTTCTGCATCGTTTGGCATAAGCAATAAGCCTTTTAAGCAAAATAAGCAGCGCCTTACTTTTTTTTACGTCCAGCTCACGGTAACAGCAGGTATGTGTGCCACTACAAACAAACAAAAAAACAAAAAACGATCCTGTAAAATGTGGCAGCAATAACTTTCTGTTGGGAAGGGCACTGAAGAGACTGAATAAACGGCTCGATTACCGTTTCCCAAAAATCTTCCCACACAAGCCCTCAAAAGTGCCTCGGAAGCTTTTCAGTGCTGTGACTCGGAGCAACCTTCTAGCATGGGTATTAGTGCTGTTATTACAAAATACCACGGTAATAAACTATTATTCGCCTCTGCATAGCTGTGTTCAGCGCCAACCCCCAACTAATACTTGCAGCCAGCAGCCCTACAAATTGTTCATGAATCAGGAAAAAGTTGTCAAATTCCCACCGCACATTAGTGCTGCATTCAGAATAATGCACAGTACCACTGGTTTGCAAGTGCGATTGCCACTGGCTCCCTGTCATTGACAAAATGGCGACGCTTTCTCCAATTGATGCCCACTTCGCAGCTGTCCGAGTCAAGTCAAAACTGACACGCATGGGCAATGTCGAAATTAACTATCTAGAATGTAATCAACTTCCTTGTGCGGTGTTCTATGTTTATTATGCTACCAACTACCATTCGCAGCAACAACAAAAGGCTCTGCATTGTCATTTCTTAATGGGTAGTGAAAAATTCGAAACAGGTGTCAGAAGCAACAAGTCTCCACAAGCACCTAACAAAAACAAGAAGCCACGGTGCCAGCTGTCGACAACACGCAAGGCCTCGCGATAGCAGACTTTCTGAACAATGAGTCATTTGTCAATCACACCAGCAGTGACAGCCGCAGCAGAACACAGACACAGCTTCAAAAGTGACAGGAGCGACAAAAATAAGGAACCAATAAATAGTGAACAGCATCAGTCCGCAAAAACTTTTGCTGGAGTATCCGTTATGTCCATTGTTATGTCCAGCAGGTGGCAGGCAAAAGAATATACAATGCCCCAAGCTATTTCAAAACTTCCAGCATAATTTTTTCCAAAAGAACAAAAAATAAAGCTAACTCCTGTACACGATGTTCCAAGCACTAACTTGCTACTGTGCTTGACTGCGTAAAAACATTAGTTTCAGATCAGACAGACAGTTCCTAGATTGTT
The DNA here is from genome assembly GCA_013339765.2 of Haemaphysalis longicornis. Classification (NCBI taxonomy): domain Eukaryota; kingdom Metazoa; phylum Arthropoda; class Arachnida; order Ixodida; family Ixodidae; genus Haemaphysalis; species Haemaphysalis longicornis. The sequence goes on along the minus strand of JABSTR010001039.1, from coordinate 187,452 downwards.
TATCCCCAATGTTTCATCCTCAGTTTTATCATTTATGTGTTGTTCCCTACGAGCCTTACATTGTGCTGTCCAAAGATACACAATACGGATGCAAGAGGACAATAACACTTAATCAGAAGACTAACAAAAAAGTTCCCTATAAGGAAGAGTGTCACACAAGGGGACAGTTTCTCCTGAATTATTTACAGCCTGTAAACAAAGTCTGTCTAAAAGAAAAAAGCAACACAAGAACTCATCAGCCCCTCCACTCTATGAAGAACGATGACCAGTGAAACTTGAGTGACGATATGCACTGGCCAGGGTGCAGTTGAAGGAGTGCGTGAAACAAAACACGTCCATCTGTAGTTTGCAATCGAGCACGTGTCGTAGTTGACTAGCTGAATGAAACTTTGAACGAGTAGAGTTTCATTCTACCAGGCAAACACGGGGCTGTCTGCTACCCTCCCGTAAACGCCCATGTATTCACAGCAGATGGCAGTTCCACAACACTGTTACGTAACGGCGGAACAAATGAGACGGACCATGGTTCAGGGTTAAGCGATCCATTTACAACAGTTCGGCCATCACAGCACTAAGCCAAGCCTCACACCAAACACACACACAGCTGCATCTTCTTTGTCTTCTCATTATCGCAACATTATTTACAACTTCACTTTGAACTACATAGTTACAAAAAGTCGATGAAACACGCCGTAATGTTAGAGTCTTCACAGCAGCCAATTCTCACATACTTTGTTGTTTAGGGGTAGTTCCAATAAAACAAGAGTTACAGCCACTTTCTGCAACAATACTCCCTCCGTAGAAAATGGGAATTCTGTAATGCTTACAGCTTCCCTGTGGACTAATCACGATAAGTAAATGAAGCTCAGCGCAATGACTTGTCTTACCGGCCAATGTAAGCATAATTTTTTTCCAAGATACCCACATTGGACTGAGAGCGACAAAACATTCGCGACAAACTACTGAAGACGAATACTGTAGACGACGGACATCGACCACCACCGGAGCTATAGCTATATACAGCTTTGCTCTAAAATGCTGACCTAAAGACGGATAACAGAACTTGACTGGAAAAAGTTACGATGACAGCAGACATTGCCGAGTGCTCCGGGTATTCCCAGAATCTGAATGCAAATAACCTCGCTCGACTGAACTTAAACCGCGCCACCTTCGCATCGCTGCGGTGTATAGAAACGAATTCTGGCAGCAACATCCCCCCCTCCCCTTCGCTAAAACAAGAGGAAATTGTTGTGTTTGCTTTTACTTTGAGTATTATTATTTACCTAACTTCATCCGTTGCCCAAAGGCTTCCCCGCCGCTCGGCCGAGGCGCGGCAAAACGGCGGCAGCCAGCGGGTACACAGCGGCGGAAAACGATATCGAAGTCCCGGCGCGTCGTCGGCGCCCGCCACCTGCCCGTGCGCGCGATACCAAAGCGAGCGGCGTACGCGTGCGCTGGCGCGGCGTCCTTGCCACCTTGCGGTCGCGCGCGATCTCGGCCGCGTGCAGGCAGCGTTGCCGCGGCATCCTGCTCTCCGCCCCCACAGCGAAGCTCGGGGGACGGAAGCTAAAAGCGGTCTTCCGGCATGCGCCACGGGTGGCGGTGCTCGACCGACGACGCCTCGATTCGCCGTCACCGTTTTTCTACGGGACTCCCCACCTACCTGGGACAAACCAGTGCATCGGCTTGAAGAAGAAAATTTCCAATTTTGACTACGTTGACATGGCGAGATGTTGCGTTGCTTCGAGTCCCATACCTGGCTCCCAGGAAGATCACCTGGGAGAGTACGTATGACCGCCCCAGAGAACTCTGATACCGCCAGAGAAGACGCAGGTTCGGATCCCGTTGGGCTAAAGTTTTTTTTTTTTTTACGCAACCTTTAACTGCGTCGCACTTCAGTCAAAATCAAGCAAATCACTTCCCGCGACGCTTTAAAAATTCGGCACATAACGCACATCCTACATTAAAAGAGAACACATAGCAATCGCCACTGTGACCTGTCTTGGCTGTGCCCGACACCAATCTAAAAACGTTGCCCGACACCGATACCACCGCTGCGCACTTCCGGGAGATGCAGCACAATCCGAGCTGCACCTCCTTATCTAACGGGGGATTGAAAACTAAAATTTGGAATTTGATTACCCTGCTTCAGTGGACAATCTCTCACGCTCAAGCGGCTACAGCATACGGATTTTCTTCGCTGTTTTTCGCAAGGACCCACGCTCAAAACCACAGAAAGTTGGATTTAAAAAAAAAAACTATTCGCGACGTCCCCACTTTCAAGCTAATCAAGCTAAACTGCAAGTTCCAAATTCGAATTAATCCGCGTGGCGCAGCTTCTGACGCACCTGGGCAACGACGACCGGCCTGCAGACCTGCGCCAGCTTTGCTTAGAGCGAGCTCTGACCCCTGGCCGTTCTAGGCGGGCAGACAATTTTCAAGCCGATTTTAACAAAAATTATACGCGCAATCGCAAGCGTTTTTCAAGCCGGTAATTGGTGCGGCAAGCATAAACGAACACGCTGCGTACTCCCCGCCGAGTCTGGAAGCGCGCGCATGCGCTCGACGTTGAGAGAAAGCGCGCACTTTTTGAATGGCTCCAACGCCATCACCGGCACATCGGAAACGGCTTTTCCCACGACGGACACTTCGGAACGAATAAGGAGGAGGAGGAGGGATGTAGTTAATGATAAAGAGAAGTCAGCCTGGCAGCGAGCTTGGCTTTGCCACTACATTTTAACGTGAGAGGGGAGAGAATGAGAGAAAGAAGCGAAGACAAAAACGGATACAAATCCTAACAAACACAGCTGAGCACACAACTTGTGGCAACTGCTGACGAGAGAGCGCTCGTCAGCAGTAATTTGAATGAGTCAACGATATAAGGCGCGTTCGTAGCGTCCCATTCTGTGTCGGCTTTGTGGCGCAGTGGGTAGAGCACCATGTACACTGCGTTCCGCCCGCAGGGTCGAGGGATCGAAAATTGGCGCCGGATAGTATTTTCTTTTATATAGTGTAGGGGGTGCGGACAACGACGGTGCGGACTACGACGTGACAACGCGGGTGACATCGTGAGTTACTGAAATGCTCTGCATTTAAAAACTGACAGACGAAGCAATCGCAATAGCCCGCCAAGTTACTACAGTAAAAGCTCGTTAATTCGGAAATTCGGATCATTCGGACGGCTCTATTGGTCCCGGCCAAAGCGCATGTTAGTATATGGGACCAAACCTTCGTTAATTTGTCAGAATTCGGTTCCGCACCGCTTAATTGGGACAAATGCTGGTCTCCTGACCGATGAAGAAATTATTAATGATGTCACGGGCGCCCAGGAAGACCACGATTCTGACGACCTCATCGCACCTCACGACGAGAAGTCTCGGAGGCGCTTTTGATATTGGAGGACGTTTGCCTGAGCAGTTCCGACAGTTCGCGGCTGTTGGCCACTTGGAAGAGTTAAGAAAAATTGTAATGTCAGCCGGAATCTGCGCGAAAAAGGAGACGACTATTACAAAATACTTCAGCAAATAAAGGTGTGCTTCTCCAGCGTGATTTTAATGTTGTTTTTCCTCTTCATTCATTAATTCGGCGTTCGGATAATCCGAACATTTTTCCCGGTCCCGTGAGATCTGAATTAACGAGCTTTTACTGTATATGTATACACGAGAACAAGCTGGGTGAGATCATCATCATCACTTCGTCAATTTCGTTTTTTTATCATACATCTGGTGCAGCAAGCTAGGCGCCTTTGCCCGGCTAACCTCACCAGCGCCATTAAAGACCTCTCTCTCTCTCTCCTTGCCTCGAAGTCAGGCGAACCAAAAGGACACTTCTCGGCGGTTTAAGAACATGGTCGAACGCGGTGTGTTGAAAATTACGTAAATATTTGAGTTGCCGCGAAAGTTAGTCGGAAATAAACCGCCCGCGGGAAAGCGCCGCAGAAACCCGAAATCACGGTAGCACGCACGCGCTGATGACAACGCATCGCACGACAGGCGCTTTATCAATTCTCTTTGGTGGTTGCGTGGTCTTTTCTTCCGTCGCATTTTTTACAAATTTATATCATTTCACGAAGTGCTCTTCAAATTTAGCTCCTAAACCTTCTTTCTTTTTAGGGGCGAAGCCCCTCAGAGGCTCGGGCTGTCGGCGTATCCTGCCGTCGTCGCGTTTTCATGTAGTCACCGATACTGAAAACAACGGGGACACTCGTGTTTCAACGCAATCGCGCTAGAAGAACGTAACGCGTACTAAAAAGAGCACACCAAGACACTTGTTTTCCAGCGCCTGGCGCGAGAACGTTTCATCTCCGTGGGCAGAAACGCGTACTAAAAGAACACACACCGGGACACTCGATTTCCAACGCCTCGCGCTAGAGAGCGTCGTGCTTCAAAGACGCGACTTACAGCAAAGCTGTATTCCTCTACCCCCCCAACGGTTTCATCTCCGTTGGCAAAAACGCCAAGGCGCCAAGAATACACTTCTACACTGCATGCTTCGCCCTTCCCCAAATTTCTCGTTACTGGAGATGGCCCGGGATTTTTTTCGCCAATCTCCCGTTTTGGCCAATTGCCGCCGGGATTCTAGCGGGCCGACCGGCCCCGCTCGGCAGTTGTATGAGTGTGCGTGTCGGTTACTTAATAAAAAAAAATGGAGCGTGACGTACCGCCAGCGGAGTCCAATAGCTGCGCGCATCTCGAACCTTGCCGTTTCTCTAGGTGGTCTTGCGCCTGGTCGGTGACGTCACAGCTTCCACAGCGCTTTGAAGGTGCGATGAGAGGGTAAGAGCTGCAGCCCTTACAGGTGACCGGTAAAAAGCGCAAAGGCTCATGGGTACGTCGTCTGCTACCGCCACTTCCGGTTCGAGATCTCTCCTGCCCTCCCGTATACCTGCGCGCGCCGGTGGCTGTCGGGCGCGGGTGTGCGTGTTGTTTATTTGTCACAGGGTGCTTATCCGTCAGATAAACCCCTAGTAGGGTCAATCGTTGTTATTTATGGAATTCCCGATGCATGAGTGTTTTTTTTTTTTCCGTAGAAACAGATAAACACAAGACAAACACGCTGCGTGTAAGCCGACGGCGTACGGGAGGCCAGGAGAGCTCCCGAACCGGAAGTGGCGGCTCTCCGCGGGAGAAAACAATGCCCCCATGAGCCTTTGCGTTTTTTACCGGTCACCTATTGCTGGCCCTTTTTAATGAACGATAACTCGGCTAATACTCAACATTTTTATACCATTTTTGCGGCAGGACGTCCCTTGGATATAGTACTCCAGCGATCGCGCAGGTAAAATCGCAGCCTTTTTGGAACCCTGCTTAGGTCCCCTTTGGAAAGCAACAGCACCGATGCCCATGCAGTGCTCACAGCGCTGTAGCGCATATCACGCCACCTGGCCGGCACGCATTCCACGAAGTGAAATTATGAGCTAGAACAGTAATGTATTTGAGAGGGAGCTTTCGGTGCCGTACCCATCTGTAAACCACAAGATAGACGGGATTGGCGATAGCTTTATTACCTGGCTACAAGAACTTCCCGGTTTAATCGTGGGCAGCTCAAAGCAGGTGGAAAGCACGCAGACCCCGTTTAGGACACAACAGCTGCGATGCTTCATACATTTTTTTTTTTTCTCAGTTTGTACCTTCAAGCTCGTGTTCCTTAATTCTGCGCTGTTCGTGGTGGTTGTCAGTTCGGGGTAATTAACAGGTGCTGTCATGTCGCGCAAACTCTCGAGCTTCAAGGCCACACTATGGCCGCTTCCGCAATCAATCACGAACCGTCAGTTTAAAATGACGACATAAACACTGTGCAACTGGCATGGCGACACGCGGAGAAGCTTTTTTGTAAGTGGCTAGAAGTGCGAGCACCCGGGGGGAGAGTAACTTCCAGCCAACAGCGCTCCGTGGAAAAAAGAATAAAGAAAAACGCAGTGTGCGAAACTTGTGCCATACCCTAAAGGAACAATGAGTTGTCACCAGGAAGGCGTTCCGCTTCTCTCTATTTATGATTGTGCCCCACAGGCTGCATGTCATGCAAACGGTTCGTTTTGTTTTTCCGCGGCTCTTCGGTTCACTGCGTTTTTTTTTTTTCTCTCTTGGATTTCCCGAAGCGGAAAAACTTCGCATGCGAACGACGCGAACTTGTGCATGTCTGCGCTGTGACCGCGCCGTTGGACGCACACAAAAAAGGAAGAACTACGAGGAACGCAACAGCTCAAAAAAGGGGGCGGAATCCGGACAGGGAAAAAAAACAACGGGGGGAAGGGTGGCGGCGACGGCAAACTCAGCGATGCGGCACAAAAAGCAACCACGACGAGTGGTCGCCGTCGTCAGCGTATCGACGTGGCCCGCGTTTTACACATACCATCCGAGGCGGCGCAGCCCCACCCCCCAACCACTACGGTTTCGAGCGGTCATTCGTGCACTCCACACGCGACTCCAATAAAAAGCGGGCCACGAAATACGCCCCGGGGCCGCCGCCGCCGCGTCCAGAGAAAGCAGCGGCAGCCGCTCGTCGCACAGGCCGTGCATAGGAGAGCCCGGCGTTGTTATTTATACGGGCCACCAAGACGTCGCACGAGGGCGCGCCAGGAAAACAAAACGCCCAAGTAAACGACGCGGCGCAGTAGTGGACAGCAACCGACGGCGTCCTCGTCAGCGGCCACGCTCGCAGCACGCGGCGTAACGGTATCGCGCGCGGTAGCAGCCGGCACAGCTGGTCGTCCAAAGGAGAAAGAAAGCCCATTCGCGGCGGCGACAAGGTTAGCGCGTCCGCGGGTGCAGACGACGCTTCTGCCGCCTCGGGCAGCAGACGACACTCGGCGCCGCGTCGTTCGTCGTCCGCGGCTTCGGTCCCGTGCGAAGGACGCGAGTGTCACACGCGACAGACGCGGTCTTTTCTTCCTCTCAGCTGACATTAGCACACGCCACCGAGACGCGACAGCTGTGCAGGGCTGCGCTATCTCGGCGCAGCAGCACTCGTCCGCTCTGCGGAGGGAGGCAGGCAGCCTCCTCGATAGGTGTCGTCGGGCGGCAGCATGCGAGCAGTGCTGGGACACACGAGACGGGTCGTTTTTACCTGATTTCGGGCCTCGAGCATCGCGAAGACCTTCATCACCGGCCGTCGCAGCGAACCCCGTGCGCACTCATACAGACGACGACACCTCCGCAGATCACGTTTCGGTCGGCCGTCGCCATAGCGACGCCCAGAGCGACCGCGCCGCGACGCCCACCGTCGCCCCCCGCTCGTCGTCTGCTCGCCGCCGGCGCCGCGCGAGGTGCAAGGGTCCAGCGACAAGGACGCGCGAACGTCCGTCGTCAACTGGATTATTCATCGCGCTGGCTCCACTCTCGGCGCGGAGAATTGAACCTGCGGGCCGACGATCGGGTCATCACACACGGCCTTTTCTCTCTGCGCGCCGACCCCGCCTGCAAGCCGCGGCACTCGCGCGCACACGATCGCTTCGACGAAGGTCCACCAAGAAGGACAAGACTGCGCGATCGTTACCGCGGCAGGGTTCACGTGTCCACCAAGGGTATATACAGTTAGGCAGCCGCGGATTAACTCATTTTCACTCCCGTAACAACAACGCGTAACACGTACGACGGATTGGCATTTACCGAAAGCTTCGACGGCGACGGCGTGTTGGACGTGCGGTAAAAATGGGTTATACAGTCGGTATGTAACTTCAAGAAAACAAAAACAGAGCTCACTACGGAACGAAGGAGGAGGCTGAATACACTCAGCGCTGCATGTTTTGTAAGGCGTCATAGATCACCTCGAGATTAAAAAAAAGTGAAGGATCCACGCCCAACTCGAAGATGGAAAGCGCAACATTAAGGGTTTGCACCAGTGATGCGACGGGAGTTATCAAATGGGAAGCGTTAATGAATGCAAACGGAGCCTCACGCTGTATTCATTGCTCGCACCGGGGATCAGTTACCCGCGGATAACACATTGTTCCGAGTCACCGTACAAACGGCGCATTTACCGAAGCTTACGCCGGCGACGGCGTATATATGACGTAATGCACTCCCGGCATTGGTAAGGGCTCGTCGGTGCAAACGCGAGCAACGGAGCTCACGACGACAACAAGCGAGGAGCACTCCTAATCACTCCAGCGCTGCTTCTTCTCGTACCGTCATAGATCTACTCGCAGTTTGAGAATGATGTAGAGGTATCTCATCCACTGCACCACCCACACATGTTGCAGAGCGCCACAGCTTTCAGGATTCGCCGCAAGCACGACAGTTAAATAATTCGCATTTAAGCTAGAAGGCATCTACTGCCTGAACTCAACTTTGCAGCGCACATTCGGATGCCGCGCGAAGTTTGATAAAGCGCATGCTAGGAGCCAGGCATCACCGTACAAACCCCAGGAAAACAGTTATACCGAACAAACAGCCGCGGCCCTTAATATGACGGACGCAATCGGCGAAGGTCGGGAAGCGCGACACGGACGCTGATGGAGACAACAGCGATTAAAGCACTCCTAATGCATCCAGCTCTATTCATTCTCGTACCTGTATATATCTACTATTTGAGGAATGATGTGATGTAATTTCGGAGTTGACGCACGACAACAACAGTCTGCAGCCACGCGCTTCCCAATATCGAGCGGCATATTTGCGAAATCGTTTTGAAGGGACACTGAAGTAATTTTGTCTCGGTGTCACTTTCGGCTGCGTTGTGCAGTTTAATTTTTTTCAATGCCCAACTTAACCGGCCGAAAGTGTGGCGCTTTAGAGTGTTCCTAGGCGGCAGCAGAGGAAAAATACCACGCGCCGATTCGCGGTCGCCGCCTACCGTTATGACGTCCGACTGGTTTCCAATGTGGGTTCATTGCATTCACCGGCGCGTTCCAATTATCTAAAGTCCCTCCAACGGGCTTTTTGCCAAGTGGCGACAAGTGCCTCCTCTCCACCCCTCTCCCGCTCCCCTCCCGTCGTTTGATAGACCTGAAGTTTCTCCATCGGCTTTTCACAATTTAGGGCAGACGGCCAAGTAGGCAGCCAAGCGAGAAAGCAGCCACATTGGATTAAGAAAGACTATAGTAGGGGGCACGACTTGTGTAGTAGTACCAGGCGGTGCTAGCCTTGCAAAATACGCCGGCAACTGCTCACGCACCCAAGCTTCGCAAGTCCACGTCTTTTTGCCCCTACCGCTCTTTCTCGCTATTTACAGCCGCAACAACGGTAGTTTAGTCCAGGTATACTCAAGGTAGGCATTCGCTGGCCAGATAAGATAAGGACGACCGTTAGTGCCGACACTGGTCAATTCCGTGTTGTGTGTGTGTGTGTGTGTGGTGTGTGTGTGTGTGTGTGTGTGTGTGTGTGTGTGTGTGTGTGTGTGTGTGTGTGTGTGTGTGTGTGTGTGTGGTGTGTGTGTGTGTGTGTGTGTGTGTGTGTGTGGTGTGTGTGCGTGTGTGGTGTGGTGCGTGTGTGTGTGCGTGCGGCGTGCGTCGCGTGCGTGCGTGCTGCTGTCTGTCTGTCTGTGTGTCTGTCCGTCTGTCTGTCTGTCTGTCTGTCCGTGTCATCCTGCGCACCGCAATTCCGAATATTCAAACTCACCGGCACGATTCGAACTGAATTACTTTGCCCATGACCGCTCGCTGGTGTCGTACTCATTACGTTCGGCGACTTGCAACAACCCTGGCGTAATGAGCAGCAATTACTACAATCCCTGCGCCATATTCGCTACTGATTGCAGCAAACAAGACTTTCTCGGGGCACTTGAACCTTCTTACGTGCCTTGAAGGCGAAGCCTGGCGTACTAATGTGACGGGCACCTTTTATATGCACGTCCAGCCGTCGACGCAATCAACGTGAATCCCCATTAACTTATCTTAATCTACCCTAATCCTAATCCAACATAATCCGCCTTAATCCCACCTTACTAGTCATTACTATCAATCGCTAATCAATCACTAGTAACTTAGGTAACTATTGTGTACGGCTGGCGTGCGTTTGGTTGCCTAATTCCGTTTGAACTTGAGAACGACTGCCCGCGCCACTTAATATGCGCGTAAAGACGCCCAAATAACAAGCACGAACTTTAAAAAAAAAAACTATAACTCCTTTTGAATTTATTAATTTCGCAACCGCTCCTAGTTGATTATAGGGTTGACGCGCCGACGCTTCCACAGGCGATGAGGCCTGGCCGTAGTGGAGGGCTCCGGATTAATTTGACCACCTGGGATCTTCTAACGTGCGCCCAAAATCTCGTACACATGGGCGTTATCTTGCTTTTCGCCTCCATCAGAAAAGTGGCCGCCGTCGGCCGGGAACGCGAACCCGCGTCCTCGTGCTCAGCAGCACAGCGCCTTGACTGCTCCTACTTACTTTGGCTGCCCCGTATTAATCCTTCTAATGTGTTTGTTTCTTACAAACCTGCGGCCTTCCACTTGAACTTGCGCGCTGCGGGGTTTTCGCCTGCACGCGTGCTGTTCTCATTCTTGCTCTTTCAACGCCTACTTAGAGGTCCAGTTAGACTGCTTTTAAAGCTGTCTATCGTGCTGTCAGCGAATCTGAAGGCACCCGGAGCCTTCAAAATGCTGGCTTCCGCAACCACTTCACGGTTAATATGGACTTTGTGTTCCCTGAATCCCATTAAACATACTGCCAGCAATCCGCAATCTAGCCCTGCAAGCGGGTCGCCACTAGTCGACGCCTGCAAATCGGGAGGACACGCCCACTAGAAAGACAATCAGGCAAGGTTTACAACTCACTTCGGTGGTCCCTTAGATATCTGACAATTCGCGAATTGTTACTGTGCCGAATGACACTGCAGAATTCGCGTGACTGGACTCCGCGGCCATATGTGGCGCAATTTGGTTTTCACATCCTGCAGCCATCAGAGAGACAGTTTTTAACCCCCGTTTTAGAAGTGGCATTATTTCAAAACATGTGCTCTTTCCGTATATCATCATCACCCCCATCATTTCCCTCTGAAGAAGAAGGCGGGACAAAAGGCCGTAAAAGCAGCTTAGCGTAGGCACAGATCCGCTGCAAGCTGCGTGACAGCAAGGCAGTTGGACACACTTGCCATTTTTTTTTTCGAAATAATACTTGTAATGACGCACGTATGTATATTGAGAAGACGTATACGGATAATTCGAGAACAACACTAAATACTTGCACTACAAAGAGGAGCCCACCTAGCCTAGTCTAACCATAAAAACCTTGTCTATACAATCAATTGGAGGGTGTGTCTACATTGCCTATAGGTCTAACGCGTCGACGCAACTCAGGCGATGAGGCGCGCCGTAGTGGAGGGCTCCGGGTTGATTTTGACCACCTAGGGATCTTGAACGTGCGCCGAAATCTCGTACACACGGGCGTTTTTGCTTTTCGCCTCCATCAATCAGAAAAGCGGCCGCCGCGGCCGGGAATCGAGCCCGCGACCTCGTGCTCAGCCGCGCAACGCCTTAGCCACTGAGCCACCGAGGCGGGTACACCCCCCAATCAATGCTAGGTATCCAGTGCTTGCGCGCTTTAAATAAATTGGGCAGCCTAATTGCAGTGCTGCAATCCTATCACCAAAATGTTTGAAAACGGTCTCCAGCTAAGCGGTTTTAAAAGAAGTGGTAGGGTATGACTCATTTTCCAAACGCTGACCACGGGTCCTCCTTTTCGGCATTAGAAGTAATACTACTTTTAGCCGAAGCACTGTTTCCACCTAGTGCAGTGTACCTTTGGAGAAAACGCAAAACTAGCGCGAGGAAACGAAGAGCAGGAAGAAGGGGAAAAGGCGGGCACAATTCCGTTTTTGCGCTCGTACAGTGCTTTCCCCTGCCGTACACGCTGTCGTGTAATGGACGTGTTCTCGCCGAGGATGAGGCGTAGCGGGTGCCGTCACTCTATACCGAACACACTTGTCCTGCGCATGCGCAGGATGCACCACGCTGCACATATCCAGCCAAAACGCGCGTCCATATATACCGTATTTTCGCGCGTATAACCCGCGCCAAAAATGAGAAAATTCCAGTGGCAAAGTGCGGATAATGCGCGGGTTTTTTTTTTTTTCTAGTGCATCACGGCATCACGGCATCAACGTGCATCACGGCAATGCACGTTGTGCCGTGAAGAAGTGTGTAAAGTGGGTCTGACAGACCAGTGGCACATCTTCTGGGACTGTGTCCGGTTTCCAGACGAAGCCAAGTCAAGGACTTATCCGCCGAAACTCCAAGAAGCAGTGCGCAGTAACGACAAGGACGTTCATCTTTGGGCCGTCCAGCAGGCCCGGGGTGCGCTCGAAAAGCACAGACCAGGCGACCCGGCAACGGGGTGCGTTGGCGCTGTGCAGAGTAACAGCAAACCCATAGGTCGACGCCAGGCCCGCGTCGCGGCGAGTAAAAACCGTCGTTTTGCAGGCAACAATAAAGTTATACCTAACCCACCTAACCTTGTGTACAACAACACAATGAAGACTGCGGCTCAAGTGATAGCTCTAGCGAGAGCAGTGACACTGAGTGAATTGTGACTTTCACCTTGCAGTCAGTGTATTCTTTTTTCTAAATATACGCTTTTTCTGTCCACACAGTATGTGATGTGTTGCTTGAGCAGAGCTTTGCTTGCTTGAACAGTAGTAGCCTTACCTGCATCAAATGTGCCGGTAATGCTGCGAGATTTTTTTTTTCTTTTCCGGTGGGCTGAAAGTGGGGTGCGGATTATATGCAGTGGCGGGTTAGACGCGCGAAATTACGGTTTACATGCGCACGCCGCGCATTCCACACTCCGCGATTCCGCACCGAGACTGAGGCACCCGGCGAGCAACGGCGGCGGTACCAGTAGTGACTGACCTCGCAGCAGCCGCATCGCGTCCGTTGAACGATTCCATTAGGCCGCGCTGGCGGCAGCGTGTGTGCAAATAGAACACGCCATCATCCTGCGCGCGCCAGGGAGCGCAGTTCCGGAAAAGCCGCTGCCAACACCACATCCTCCCCCGCTCAAACACGTTCGTGGAATCCTCGCACGCGCGACTAACCACAACGCCGCACTCCCGCGCAGACGTTATACGCTAGACGGCACTTACTGCGCGGTTAATTAACGGATGTCCCTGGTACTGTTACAGCGAACCTGCCTTGGGCTGGGTTCTGACCAATCACACGTGCTCTCTCCAGAGCTAACGGAAAATGCTAGCTCTCAGTCTAATAGAGGAAGCGGTAAACGTTAACTCGGTGTAGGTATGAGATAAGAAAATTCGGGGGCAAAGAGCGGACTCGGATAGATGAGAGAGATTAATGTGGGATTTGAAAGGAGGCCTCCGGATTAATTCCGACCACCCGGGGATCTTCAACGTGCGCCGAAATCCCGAACACACGAGCGTTCTCGCTTTTCGCCTCCATCAGAATAGCGGCCACCGCGGCCGGGAATCGAACATCGAACCCGCGTAATCTTGGACTCAGCAGCACAACGCCTTAGCCACTGAGCCACCGCGGCGAAGGACCGGAACGGCTGGTGGTTAATGGGAGAGGCCCTTCGTCCTGCAGTAGACTTCGAGAGGGTGACGACGACGATGATGGTGAAAATGATGAATCATTGCATTGTCTCATGCAATTACCATGAAAAGGTATTCTGCACGGGGCCTGGGACCCGTTCAAGCGAATAGCCTGCAGCTTTTCTCCCGAATGTCGAATCCCCGAAAAAGGATTGATGAGAAACGTTCGTTCCTTCAAAGCTTCGTGCGGTACCCGCAGATAAGAGCTACACGCGGCGACGACGTAACATGAGACGGGCCAAATTTGGACATGTTCAGTCGGGGTTCCCTCACATTTCATTTTTGTCCCAATAAGAGTTCGGTATTTGAAGATGCAGGATCCTCTCACGGAATTCAAGTCACACCGCAATTTCTGTACGCGACAGTGCGTTGCCACATTTGGCGCGGATGACACATCATTACTGCGGACGTCTTCATCCAATCGCAGCCCACCAATGGGGCCCAGGGGTAGAGTAAAGTCCCGAAGAGAGCTTCGCATTTTGGGATGTTCGTCGACGATGCTGCGCTTCGCCGCGGTTAATAACTTAAGACGATTAATCGGTTACCGTTCGTCGACTTAGTAATCGACGCATCATTTAATATATCTGCCGGCAATTAGAATTGTTAACGCGAAGTCGGTGAAAAACGGCCGCCCGCTAACGAACCTAGTGCACGAGACAGGTTGAAGGATGAGCGTCCTTGCACGAGGCACCGGCCAAATAAACGTGTACAAACGTGCTGCCATTAAAGAAGGCGGCTTCCAGTGCCGGCTGTCGGGATTTCATGAAATTATTTCTTGCTACGATGCGCTTAGGCCACGCAAGTCCGGGTCTCGGGGTCCCGGCGACGTAATGCATACACAAACTCTGACGCTCAAATTACGATCCATTTACGCGCGTTTGCGTGGAAGAAGGTTTCGTGGCGTTGACGGTTGCGCCGCAATCGAACGGCGTCGGCCGAGACGGAAAGATTTTTTTTTTTTTTTTTTAACAGCAGAGCTGTTTAGGCCGACACAAATCCGTCGGCAGAAAACCGGTAGACAGAAAACCCCGAGCGCATGCGTGAGTGCGTGCCTCGCGGCGGACGCCCGGCGTCGTCCAGGCTTGCGCGTGGGCTTACGCCTCATAAGGAGCTTGTCGTCATCGTGTAGCGACCGGCGCGCCACGGGTCCACCGCGCCGAAAACGATGACGACGAATCTGTCAAGCCATCCCTTTACAACCCGCACGTGGAGACGGCCACGTAACAATTTTGCTAATCCATCGAAGGTTGTTGGAGAGGCTCCCCTGCGACGCCTTGGACTGCCCTGGACTCTCCCAGTGCTTTTATCTTTTGGGAGCACGAAAACTGGGCCGCTGACATGGGGATGTTTGTCACGCCATCTACTCGTTCATTTCGGAGACGGCTCGTCTGCCGTGCTCAAATTACTCCATCCAAGCTGACTTTTATTTTGCTTTCTCGTTCCTCTTTCATTTTTCCCTTTCTCTCTTGAATCTACAAACTAAATCCCTTTATTCTGCTCTACTATTTTGCCTTAACTGATGTATTTTTATGAGAAAAAAAAACTATTCTTGGCCCATCCCCCTAAGTGAGTATACGCCGACCTTCTGCCCCCGCCCCCCCAACCGGACCAGCTGACGAATACGTGGAGGTCTACCGAGGCGAGTACGCGCGAAGGTTGGCCCTACGCGGCTGTGCCGTCGGAAGACGCCGACGAAAGGGATGATGACGACTGCTACTGAATAAAACATTGCACATACTTGATGGC
The DNA here is from genome assembly GCA_013339765.2 of Haemaphysalis longicornis. Taxonomy (NCBI): domain Eukaryota; kingdom Metazoa; phylum Arthropoda; class Arachnida; order Ixodida; family Ixodidae; genus Haemaphysalis; species Haemaphysalis longicornis. The sequence goes on along the minus strand of JABSTR010001039.1, from coordinate 172,221 downwards.
CTCTGCTTTACAGTGCCGTCCAAAATGACTTTGCACTGCTGGGGTCCGGCTGCTCCCTCTCTCCCTGGGATCCGCTGTCAGTGCGGGGAGAAGCCAGGTCGACCCCCGCTCTGCTGTTTCACCAGCCTTGCACCACTAGTGCTGGCTGCGCCATTTTTTTTTTCTGCAGCTCTCGTTTGGCGCAGTGAACAATCAAAGTACTGAATATACATGCTTTTATACCGAAGCTGTTCTCCTCTCGTTGGTCTGGAATTTTTCGTGCCGACCAGCTGCCGGAAGGAGGGTGGACGGGAACTCGAAGATCAAGGAAACAAAGAGTAAAAACTGTGTTTGATTCCTCTGTGATAGGGATCGGTAAAACACGAAAGTGAAATGTGCAGCGAAATCTGCAGCTGAGCATGATTTGCGGGTCGGCGGCTGTGTTGTGGGTGTGCTTGGCGAGCGACGTCCTGCTTGGCGGGTGGCTCGGCAAGGTTGTACTGCGTCATTTCCGTGACGGATATGACGTCAGTGAAATCTTGGGGTATCGCGGCATAAAACACTTTCGTGTTCAAATACAAAACCCGAAAACGAACAACCTTAAGTATAACGTACTCTTTAGTACTAAAGGTTGCTTCCCCGCAAGAAGACCCTGTGTGCAGGGGTGCACCCTTTACAGGCCGCTTGCTTCGTTGTACTGGCGTCATTTCCGTGATGGATATGACGTCAGTGAAATCTTGGTGTATCCCCCCAAAAAAAACGCTTTCGTATTTTAAAAAATATGCCAAGAACGCGACACAGCCACTGAAGTTCGACGAGAGAGCCTTCCCCCATCGGCCTTCCGAGAGAAGACCACGTGAACATTTAAAACACAAAAGGCTGAAATACCAAGCCATGAACCCGCGCACAGCCAGCCGCCAATCACGTGGATGCCGTCGGCAGGAAAGACGTAGCGCCGGCCGGCGCTGTCTGGTCGGGCAAGTCTGGTCGCGACAGCCGGCGCTATGCCCGCTAACTTTCAAGGACGTTCGCAATACAGTTTTAGGGCTTAGTGGCAAAAAATCGTGCGTACTGTTTAACGCTGCTAGTCTGTACTTCGTGCATAATTACTGTAGTGAATGACGCCTTTCCAAGCAGCTTCTATTGCTACTGTTACATGCGTGAGGGAATCCGACGTCCAGCAGCTTCGCTGGCCATACACTGCTGCAGGACAGCTCGCTCTTCTTTTTTCCACGTGACGCATGTTCCCATACGAAATTTCGTCCCCTGCGCTTCAATCGGGAAAGCTTTTCTAGCGCTGCGTTTTTTTTTTTTTTTTTTGCAACAGCGGGCGCTGTATGACGCCATACTTCTAGAAACATACGGCGGAATACGCAAGTTTAAAAGGAAAGCGCTATGGCGACATATGCGAGGAACAAAAACGGCAAACTGCTTTCGAAATCCAAATATCGCGTCGCGCACGAAAACCTTAAAATATAAGGGGGCTTGAAGGGCGCACCGCCCACCTTTTTCTTTTAGATTTTAAATACCCTAACAACAAAAAAATCATGGCGTAATAAGTGAACCCTTGTGAGCTGGAACGCAGCCAGACGGCAGCGCTTTGCACGCGCGTCTAGCAATAACCATCCTAAACCCACTCGAGACGGCGATTAGCCAACCTGTGGGTAGTTTTACCTATTAACTGCTGATCGGTTGCACGCACGCCTGAGTCATGTTAAGGGGTACATATGCAGGTGTTTTTTTTTTTTCGCGGTTAATGAGCACACCACCCACAGATAGATGCACTTGATAAAATAATTGGCATGTTAATGGATAAATAATAGAATTTATAGCAGAGCGGAAAACCGATCCCGGTACGAGTACCCGGTAGGCGACCGGCACCACTGCGCGTGGCGCAGAGGCAGCAAAACCGGTCATGTGCATGTGCAGGTCGTGCCGGGTATCGTACCGGGTCCGGTCCTCCGCTCTGCTATAAACTCTCTAATAACACAGCCCCAATAGAGACAGTGAAGCCAGCTGTGACGCTGGTGCCAGAGAAAGGACTCGTCTTGGAAGCGAAACTTAAGGCATCGTTCCAAGATCAGACCACACCGAGTGTCGGGTGTGGAGCGACTGACTCCGGGCAAAGACCAACAATCACTTCGGGCGAATCGGTAAAACGCGAACCCACACATCTGTATAAACATTCGCCTCGGAGTGGCAGTTGGCGGTGCTTTACTTTGCGAGGGTCGCGGTGGTACTCCAAAGGTCGCTATCTGCGCTCGCTGCTGTTTGTTTTTTGCTCGTCAGTCCGAACAAATCCATCGTATAGCCCAAGGCGCTCAGTCGCCCGGCTGGTGTACAATGAAGGCTACCCGCGAGCTCCGTGAGACGACTGATGCGCTCATAATAACAGCTTCGACGAGCCTCTCGTTGGATGTATTTGTTCTCCGTAGAAAATGGCATACAAGACAAGCAAAGAAGAGAACGATACTGCGACACAACCCCTCACGTGCCGCTCAACGTCAAAGAGAACACCTCGTCACTGGCCTTTGAGAAGAAGACCACGTGGAGACCTTAAACACAAAGCTTATGGCCCGCGTGCACAGCCGGACGCCGATCACGTGGACAGCGCCAGCGCAAGACGAAAACGTCCGGGTACAGAACGATGAGCTCGGCACCCCACAGCTTCACAGGGCATTCAGCTCCTCGATTTTACGGGCGGAGCCCGAAGAGGCTCCGGCTGTCGCCGTCTCTCTGTCGTCGTCGTCGTTTCATGTAGTCACGGTAACAACGCCCTCGCGCTAGAAGGTTTCAACCTCCGTGGGAAAAACGCGCACTACAGAACCCACCGAGACACTCGTTTTCCATGGCGCTAGAAACGCGCCGTGCTTCAAAGACACGAGGCTTTTACAGCACAGCTGTATACCTGCCGACAGTAAACCTTCAGGGTGCCCGGGAAGCTCTCTACGATCGTGTGCACCGGAGCCGCACGGGCATCCCGCAGTACTACGTGGACCCGGTGATTTAACACTCAACGTGGACCATGGACTAAGGTCCTGCGGAAATGAAAGTTTGTTCTCTATCTCTTTACCTCCAACGTTTCATCTCCGTGGCAAAAACGCCAAGGCGCCAAGAACACACCTATACACTGCATGCTCCGCCCCTCCCCAGGTTTCGCTCGTTACTGGAGAGCGCCCGGGATTTATTTACGCAATTCGGCCGGCGAGGTTGCGATTCGTTGGGTCTTTCTTTACTAAAACTATCACAGGCAAGCACTGATGCCAGAAATGATGTCTCCGATTACTGGCACGGGATACGTTGGGGTCTTCTCATTCAATCTTATGTCGTCGTGCATCGCGGGTGGTGTGGCATAATTTGGTTAGTCAACTACAATCGTCGCTTGCCATCCTACGCTAACTAAGAGTGCGTGGAGCGCTCGCCAGCAATATCAGGCTCGGTCTTATTTTAAGCGACTTGAACATCACCACTGCGGCGAGTTTCGGGATAAGCTGCTATCGATGGCGCACCACGTAGGATACGCCGGTGGCGATCGAAGCACTTGCAACGCTCCTCTGCCCGCCTGCATCTCGTGACTCGGGCACGTCACGACGATTGCCTGCGGTGAAGAAAACAACCTCGCCGTGCCGCGTGCGTGTGATGGAGCACGCGCCGTCGAGCCGTATAGGATCTCCGCGGCCACGAAGAGGTAGCAGAGAAGGGTTCTTCCCAAGCTGCGTCTCGAAGATACTTTGCTCGGCTGCAGGCCGCCGTCTGTTCCGGTCAAGGCAACGGACGCTTATAGAAGGGGGACTTCGAAAACGAAAGAGAGATGTCGTCCGTCCGTGCTTGCGCAAGAGGAAGGAGCGGCAGAGAACTTGGGCGATACAATAAACACAGCCCTCCGCCGGGAGGAAGAGCCGAAGGTCTCGCACACCACTGCACGGCTTCCGGCCGCAAAGAGCGGCGCCGCGCGCGAGGGCGAGCGAAATATACTGGCACCTTTTTGCGCTCGCCTATACACCACTGGCTGCATAAGCAAAACAGCCCGGCGAAACTGGGTTTCGCCACCACGAAGACGTGTATAGATTATCGAGGATGACGACGCTCGCTGCACGCGGTGGTAACAGCGCGGTAAAACGGTGACGCTTCAGTAAACTGAAGCGCTGAGGAATGCGAGGCCCCGAAGCGGAAAAGTCGACCGTTTTGGTGCATTACCGTGCGCTCAAGCACAATTTTTCAGCCAGAGCTGGTTGGTCATTTGGGTTCCTACAATTCTTACCAGACGTCGCCAATCGCCCGCGTGTGACGTGAGACGCACTGCGACAAAGCCAACGTCATACTGAAAGCTGCCTTTAAAGGAGATTGAACGATGTCCGCTGAAGCCGATGACGCTGCTACCTACACGTTTCTCTGTCCTTACATCATTAGGCGACGTTAACGTGCCCGTTACGCGACCCCGCGGGGTTAGCTGCGCTAGAGGTCGTGTCAAGTCACTGACTGGGAAACGCAACCGTTACGCCAAAAGTGGGAGGCGAGCTGATGCATATTTTACCAGCGGGCGCAAAAAAAAAGAAACGCGACTTTGTAACAAGCGACATCACCGGGAGTAGCGTTATCAGAAGCAATGACGTCACTTCACCCCCTGCGTGGATACAGCGAAGCAGCAGTTTATTGCGGAAGCTCTCTACTACAATGCGTAATACGGAAGCGAGAAGAGAAGCGGCGAGAAAGGCAAGGGTAGCAATTAAATTGTCAAGCGTTGTTATCAACGTACGAAAAGGATACAGTTAACTAGCGTAGCACAAGCACTTAATAAAAGCGGATATCGACGGCCTCCACTGAACTCGTCATGTTCCTTCCAGCGTGCACAAACGACAAGCACTGCTTTTACAATTGTACTTACTCCGCAAATCTTTGTCGCGGTCCATGCTGTATATTTTTTTATGCCAGACTGATCCTCTTTTTTATCCTCTCCGTGCTTGATTTGTTTAAAAAAAATCTATCATTACTGTATGTCACCTCCCCCTTATGTAATGCCCTATGACCACTTAAGGTATTTAAATAAATAAATAAATAAAATAAATAAATAAATAAATAAATAAATAAATGCGTCGTTCATTTTTCTTTACTATGCGCATACAACGAAGTTGGTACTGCGATGCGATGCAGCTGCCTTGAACGCACTTTATCAAGAAGTGAGGCTCCACGAAGTACACACGTTGCGATCCAGAGCGCCGAAACGTGTGCTTTTCGGGGCACAAGAATTATTAACTGGAACAGTCACTGGTTGCACTAGGCGTATCCTATCTCAACAAGACGGCGCTTAAAGAAAAAAAAAAAAGATGTACGGACGAGAAAGACTAACAAACGATAATATGACACAGACACGTGGCCACCGTTTCAAGTCGACGTATTTTAAACAAATCTGATCCACTCGCGCGGACAGACAGGCACTTTAATCTCGGTGTCGCTATTTGACGCGAAATATATCCGCGCAACGCTCGACGAATGAACGTTGACCGAACGACCCTCGAAGGAACACGCGTTGATAGTGGATTAGATATCGATGATTGGCCGATCAGAGGGCTCACCAAAGGCGCGCATTTAAGTTTAATAAGTCTCCAAATTTCATATCCTTGCACGCGAGCAAAGCTTTCTGGGGGGAAAGTTTTGTTCCGGAGGGAACGAAAGAGCACACCCGCCGCGGTGGCGCAGTGGCTAAGGTGTCGCGCTGGTGAGCACGAGGTTGCGGGTTCGATTCCCGGCCACGGCAGCCGCTTTTCTGATGGAGGCGAAAGGCAAAAACGCCCGTGTGTACGAGATTTTGGCGCACGTTTCGGCGCACGACCCCAGGTGGTCAAAATTAATCCGAAGCCCTCCACTACGGCGCGCCTCCTCGCCTGCGTTGCGTGGGCGCGTTAAACCCTACAATCAATCTAAGAGCACAGTTCGCCGACCTTCGTATCTGCGATAGGTACACATTTAAACGGCCAGCGCCACCGATGCAGATGACGGAAGTAAGAGCACAACAACAAGGGCTGACAGCACAATTGCTAACTTATCAAAGCAAAACAATAAAAAAATTCCCTCGCACTTCCCCGAGGGGGAGAGTGTGTAAGTGCGAATGCACGGTTGTTGATTGCGCGATTACGGTGGATATCGTGATCTTGGAGTGGAGAGGAGGCGCCCAACACCCGCAGTCACTGAGCGGAGAGAGGAGGAGGAGAGTAGCGCCCGCTGTTACGGCGAGGGCTACACGAGCGCCCTCACGCGTCGGAATGCGGAGCGCCCGCTACGCGAGCGAGAGCTCTCCCGCCCGAAGTGGAGAGGAGGCGCCCAACACCCGCAGTCACTGAGCGGAGAGAGGAGGAGGAGAGTAGCGCGCGCCCATCTCCCCCCGTTGCTAGGGAAGACGAGGAGGAAGACGAGGAGCGCGCGCACCCGCAGCTGTTGCTATGCGGACGACGGCGGCGGACGATTCAGGCTCGCTTAAGAAGTGCATTCGCACTTAAAATCTGTGCAAATTCCAAGTTCTAGCACGTGTGCCGAATTAAGTTCATATGAAAGCGCGGTCTGCACTATATATAAGTGAATCAACAGCATCATGCAAAGCCCCCCCCCCCCTGGATGATGATTTAGGGTTTAATGGCGCAAGGCCGACCAGGGCGAAGAGCGCCATGACAATGGTGGCCATGAGGTGCTATTAAAATTGGATCTGCAAAAAAAATCCACTACGTTGAAATTAAACTATCGAAGTTGGTGTATAGGGCCATAATTAAAAAGCGAGAAATGTTGGCACGCAAGGTGTTAAAAGCCCTACGATACCGCCATTGTTTTGTGACGGAACATGAGGCCAAGTGAGGTCATGGGGAGTATGATATGTGCTTTAAGAAGTTAAAATCGGCAAAGTAATTAAAGACTCTTCTCTAAGAAAAATGGGACTATCTGATAAAAATAATGAAGGGTGCAAGGGTATGTAATGAGTGTATATTTCACGAAAGTGACGTTTTCTCTCAATGTTGCACATCTCGCATTCAATAAGCATTTGAAGAACTGACAGCTGCCCCCCACATGTGCAGCATTCCCGCTCATGGCAGTCCTTTCGACAGCGATTACTCTGCAGTTATTTAGCGTAACGTAAAGTTCTTTTGCGCTGCTACTATTGGGAGTGAAATCTTTCTTTGCGCACAGTTTCAAGTCTTGCACGTTTTGAGGCTAGGTTCCTGAGCCATGGAAACTATCCCATAAAAATGCACGGGGAGTAAGATTTGACAGCGAATTGCACATAAACTATTCAGAATCCTGGAAAGTTCTTCTAGTGCTTTCATCTTCACGTTGACTTCTTGCTTTGTGCCGAATATCACTTTCCTGACGTAATTTTCCTAGGTTCCTTAGAGGTCGGAATTTTGAGCGAGAAAGCTGGGTATGACCCCCCACAGCCCCATTTCTTTCATTTTTTTTTTTTTTTCATTAAAGGCACACTAAAAGGCGGAAACAAGTTGGCCTGTGTCGATGGATTACGGTTCGGAGAATTCAAATACGCCAAAAATTCTCGCGACTAGCAGCTGTTTATAATAAGGCAGACAACGCCAGAAACGTGAAAACAGGCTGCGTACGCTTTCGGGTACTACGGTTTGTGACGCCACAAAAGTGGTGAACGGCGAGAGCTCATTGGTGAAGCATCTATAGATTTTTTTTCTGAAACGAACAGTTCTTCCGTGGTTGAGCACGTGAAATAATCGTAAATCAAAGCTTTCCGCGAGCTGATGTGATTTCAGACTACAGCTTCTATACATTACGAGACAGGCTGCTTTCTTCACGCTTCAGAGTCGGTCATCATGCTTTCAATTTCGTTTTCGAAAAGAATTGGTGCGAAATTAGCGAAGTCGATAACCTACCACGGTAAACTCCCGAGCTTCTGCAAGAAATCTTCCCGGCAGGAAGCGGCAAAAGGGCCAAGATGCACTGCATGTGGTTAAGCGACCCGCCAGAGCAACATCCGCGCGCGGATGCTACTCGTCGAACAAAAGCCGAGAGAGCTAAAAACGGTATGATCATTCAGTTGAAACAAATTTTCATTCAGCCTGTAGTGTCCCTTTAATTGCCAATCCGGCTTCTACGAGCAAGCCGCGTGCACGCGCTATCGCTTACCTCAGCGATGTCGCCTTCGACCTCGGAAACGCGCGATCCCGTCTCTCTGACGCACAAGAGGCGAGTCTTGCTCAAGAGGTACATGTCGCGCACCCGACGACAACGCTTTCTCCGCGAACTTCCTCGAAGACGTTACGAAGACTACGCGACACCGCTCCCCCCTCCACACCACCGATACACTTTAGATAGGGGCGACAGCCGCAATAAAGTCCCTCCCTTATCAGCCCTCGGTCGGCCGCTCGGCCCCGTTCAACTGAAACCGTAGCACATCGGACGCCCGGGAGCAATCCGCGCTTTCACCTATCAACCGACCACAGTGCCGACGACTCCGTTTGTCGAACGGTCCGTATGTAACCGTTATCTGGCGTGGACACACTTCGCCTCTTCCTAGGTGATCGATAAGATAGCGTTCTTAACAGCGCACTGACAAACGGGAACTGGCGTTGGCTAGGTTCAAGGTTTTGGTTGTATGGTATAACGCGCCGACGCAACGCAGGCGATGGATGAGGCGCGCCGTGGTGGAGGGCTCCGGATTAATTTTGAGCACCTGGGGATCTTCAACGTGCGCCGAAACCTCGTACACACGGGCGTTTTCGCTTTTCGCCTCCATCAGAAAAGCGGCCGCCGCGGCCGGAATCGAACCAACGGCCTCGTGCTCAGAAGCCCAACGCCTTTGCCACTGGGCCACCGCAGCGGGTATACGTCCCAGGTCCCCACCCCCCCCCTTTTCTGTAGCCTTCGCAATTGTCCTCTTTCAGGCCACGACGGCTCTCCAACATGCACGTTTCCCGCACCGTTAGTTGCACCCTAATCCCCCCTCCCTCCCTCCCTGCCCCCTCCCCCCCCCCCCAGAGTCCTGTTCAATGTCCGTACCTGCAGGTCAGAAACATTGGGATACGCACGCGCTCCCCCTTTTACCAGCGGTAGAGTTGGTACAACTCGCACTTGCCGATTAAGGGGAAAACTGATTTTAGCAGCTGCCGAGACGGATGATACCGTAACCAGCGGAAATGTGGATTCCGAAACTAAGCACAGAAGCCCTTCGTGGAGGCGAACCAGCAAGGCAAGTCGCAACTAAGCACAGAAGCCGTTCGAACTAGCAAGGCAAGTCGCTACATGAGGGCACGGCCGCACGCAGTATGATCTATAACTACAACACTTAAAATAGCTGTCATAGCTACATACAACAAAAGTGTACGACAGCTGCATCTTACCGGTTCTCACCTACGGGGCAGAAACTTGGGGGCTCACTAAGAGGGTTCAACTTTCACGACTCAGCGCGAGCAATGAAACGGAAGATGACAGGTGTAACACTAAGGGCAAGAAGAAAGCGGAGTGGGTCAGGGAACAAGCGCGTGTTAAAGGACATATTGGTAGAGATTAAGAAGAAGAAATGGACGTGGGCAGGGCATGTAATGCAAAGGCAAGATGATCAAGTTAAGGGCAACAGAGTGGATGCCTAGAGAAGGCAAGCGTGGCAGGGGGCGGCAGATGAGATTAAGAAGTTTGCGGGAATAAAGAGGTCGCAGTTGGCTCAGGACCGGGATAATTGGAGATGGGTGGGAGAGGCCTTTGCCCTGCAGTGGGCGTAGATAGGCTGGTGATGGTGATGATGATGACGATGACGCTTATTAGTAGACAGGCGATGGATACCATAGTCGAAACTCTGTCCTCACCGATGAACGTCAAGTTGTATCAGATGTCTGTGTGACCGATAATGTGCCCTAGCTTTCCAATCCCCGATTTTAAACGGAGCTCGCGCATAAACCTGCGACCAGTGACGAAAGTTGTATACCTCATACTGCGCGCGACTGTACAAGCCCCCCTCACCCATCGCGCACTTCCATCGCACAACTAAAATTCGTCAAGGGCCATTTCGTGTCGAACACACAACAACCGGTTCAGCCAATGAACTCCTCGCCAAAAAAATTACACCATCTTCCCGTGGGGAACCATGAAGAGGATGCGAAGCATCAAGGGGGTTCCGTGTAGGTTCCATTGTGTTGCCGTTATGTTGTTTCGTTTATCGGAGCACGAATGGGACCGTAGTGTGAATTTCCATGTAGAGACAGAGAACCGTACCGACACCCGCGTTACCTGATAGAACACCTCCTGGTTCTCGTCTTTCTTTATTGCGTGCTCACGCTCCTACCCCGCTGCCCGCCCTCTTCGTCCTCTTCTCTGGTTGAGCTGCAAGACGCGTGGCGCTTCCCGCCACAGCTTTCCCGCAGGAAATTCAACATCCTCCTCTAAAGTTTTCAGTTCGTCGTTTCCGTTGACGTTCAGCTTCGCGTGCCTTCGTTGTATCAGTAGCTTCTTGACGTAGTTTGAATGAGTGAAGGACATAAGGCGCGTTCGTAGCACATGCTCCCGTCTCGGTTTGTAGCGCAGTGGGAAGAGCGCCACGTACCTCCCGTTGCGGCCAGAGAGTCGTGGGATCGAAACCGGGCGCCGCCTAACTATTTCTTTTTTATAGTGGACTGCGCTGACGTCAGCCCAAACGCTGACGGGGCTGAAGAGACGCGCATGCGCAGTAGAGTGCGGACGGCGGACAACGAGGGAGGGAGGGACACAGTCCCGAGCATGAGATGCTTCGCATCTAAAAAAGAGAAAGGAAAAAACGACTCACGCTACGCGCGGCGCACCACCGAGCGAGAGGTTCCTGTTCACACCCCAGCACCTCCCGCACGACCTTCCTCCAGACAGCACCTGAACGCGCAAAGTATACAGTGCATTAGGCGTGATTGCATTTCCTTACTTAGCCAGATTTCCCATAAACTCGTCCTGCTTGGTATCAGCGCAGGGAACTAGCTAGTCGAGGCGGGTACACCGGGCACCATCGAGCTTACGAGGGGAACGATGATTTCGTAAATAAAGCAGCAGGTCACGAGAAGATTCTGGCTCGAAACCACCACCGGAACTACTGCGGCGTCCGAACGACCACCCAGCAGCGCGTGGGCCGCGTACGCTTTCACTGGAGGCGACTGGCGAGTGGAAAAGGCTGCGGTAGGGGCGGCTAGAACGTATGAGTGGCTATAGTGCCCCTGCAATGACGACCCTCTTCGGATAACCACCCCTCGTTGAGATGGCGGGTGCACTTCGAAAAAAAGAAAATGAAATCCCCTTTCTCAGTGGAAGACGGTTAAAACCAAAACCACGATGTTGTTAAAACGCGAAGCTTTCTTCCATACCACCTGGGTCAAAATTCAAAATCCAAACTGCTTCGACCGTGTCGGAAGGACGCAAGAGGATTGACGTCGGCTTCATAACGCAAGGGAACCAGCTTCGATTCCGACCGCGGGATGCGCTTTCTTTTCTTTTTTTGAGGCGCTTGATCTGTCTTGTGGAAACCCATTGTGGAAGTTGGCTTTCCTGTAGTGTTTCTTTTAAGAGCGAAGCCCGTTAGGGGCTGGGGCTGTTGGCGTCTCCTGTCGTCGTCGTCGTATCATGTAGTCACGGTACTAAAACACCCGGGACACTCGTTTAAGCCTCGCGCTGGAGACCTTCGTGCTTCAAAGACAAGAGACGTTTACAGCAAAGCTGCATACCTCTACCCTTCAACGGCTTCATCTCCGTTGGCAAGAACCCCAAGGCGCCATGCTTCGCCCGTGCTTCGCCCGTGCATGCTTCGCCCGTGCATGCTTCGCCCGTGCATGCTTCGCCCGTCATGGGTGCCCGTGCATGTTGCCTTTATTTTTTATCCCGAGAAAGCTTCGGAAGTTTTTCTTCATCATCATGCGCCCTCGCGTTGTGCAAAGTTGGCTTTCTTTCAGCGCGTACGTTTTCGCGTTCAATGCCACCAGCGGGGCACAGCAAGCTTCGCTTTAAAAACAACAAGAACAAAAAGCGGACGTCGTCAGTTGTTGGGCCTGAATGGCGCAACGGGGGAAGAAGTAGCGAAGCCGCGCGGCAGGAGCACGAAAACGCCGTCTGCCACGTCACACACCACTGCAATGCCAAGGGCACGCCATGCCGCGTCGCGCACGAATTCCGTCCGGCACAGTCCGTGCGTGCACATCGTCTGGCCGAGGGAAAATGCACGCAAAGCACTACACGTCCGGTCCCAAAGCTTCCACCACCACGGGGTCAAGATCAGTTTATGCACCACCCCTCAAAGCATCGCTGCTCTTCGAGAAGCATAAAATCGGCCCCTGAAAGTTAAAATTACATCGACACAGCCTAAATCTGGCGGGTTGTTCTCGTTTTTCTCGTTCCAAAGCACATGTGGGTAGATGCCCAAACGTCTCAAACTGAACCCCCCCCCCCCCAAAAAAAAAAAAAAAAAAAAATTCTCCCGCACCTCCCCGAAGGGAATCGTGCAGAAATGCGAATGCATTGGGTGCACCGATGAGTGTGTTGCGAGTAATGGCGTAATTAATGACGAGAGTGTGAACGTAATCATTTATTCATCAGCACCTGTTTGTGTTATCGTTGTACCTGACGGCCACAATTACTGCCTTGTGATCGCTAAAGTGCACGGTCAAAGGGTCTTTGAGAAGCATACGCGCGTCACAGTTTCGCGTAAAGACCAGATCAATGCAACTCCCGTGAATCGTAGTGGGGCACGTGTCGAAGCCGGCAGAGAGACAATGCATAGAGTGCCTGGTCTGCGTGTACTCGACCAGCCACTCGCCACTCTTCTTGCGCACGTCAACGTTGAAGTCGCCAACCAAGACTATGGGGTCAGAGGGTTTGGAGCGCATGCGCACACTTTCCATAGCCGCGTCCAGCTGCGCGGCAACGGCGTCTCGAGCGAGGTTGGGCGCGAGGTACACGGTCACCACAAAGACTCCGTCTCCAGTGTAGGCAAGGGTGTACAAGTCCTTGTACGGAGACGTGTCCCGAACGGGAGACGTGGCAACGGCGTGCGATATCAAGTTCCCATACACGTTAGACACGAGACTAACACCGCAGTACTAGCCGTCCTTGCCGCTTCGAGCAAACTAGTACAGCTCGCTTCAAGCGCATGCGTTCGGCATTGAGCGCGGAGATATAACACCTGCGGGCGCACGCCGACGGAGCACGACAACCCCCGACTAAGAAATGCATTCGCATTTACGACGACGACGACGAAGAAGGCAGAACTACGAGGCGCGCGCTCACGTGCGCTCGCGCTGGAGGAATGCAGGCGCACGCCGCTCGATGGACGCAAGACAACCCCCGACTAATAAATGCATTCGCATTTAAAAAAAAAAATCTCGGACCATCTCCACTAACGTGAAACTTGGGGAGGGGCGAAGCATGCAGTGTAGAAGGGTTTTCTTGGCGCCTTGGCGTTTTTGCCAACGGAGACGAAACCGTTTGGTGGTAGAGGTATACAGCTTTGCTGTAAAAGTCTCGTGTCTTCAAAGCACCAAGCGTAAACGAGTGTCCCGGTGTTTTTTTAGCACGCATTACGCTCTAGCGCGAGGCGTAAACGAGTTTCCCGATGTTTTAGTGCCGTGACTAGATGAGACGACCATTACGACGACATGTGACGCCGACAGCCCCAACCCCGAAGGGGCTTGTCCCAAAAAAAAAGACTCCTGGAAAAGGCCGGAGACGCCAATGGAACAGTGACAAAAAACGAGGCCACTGCAATATATATAGACGTGCCACTGGCAGCATCCTTGCGTCACCCACCAAAACGCTAAATAAAAGAAAAATAAACAAAAAAAGCACCGGCGAAGTGTTCGACGTGTGCACGGCCAATCGCTGCTGTCACGGCCGCCAATTTCCGACGTGTCCGCCATCCAAGGTCGGTCGGCATTCGACGACTGCGGCCTTCCTGCCGACGCGCCCCGCTAATGTCAATAATAAGATATGCACGCGTAAAAGGGCAACGGGGGAAAAGAAAAGAAAAAGTGCCTCTGAGGGCGTTGCATAATGGGCACGCGCGCGCGTGCCCATTAGCGCCACGCACTTCAACAACTTACGCTCGAGCGCGATGAGGTGTAACCAAATCAGGCGGCACGAGTCGAGAAATATACCTCGCTGATGCTTCGAGCGGCGGCGTTCCCGCTAAAAACGTCCTCCGCCTCGCAACGTGCCCCTCATCTCTTCCCCCTCTCTTCCCCACATCCCGCACGCTCACTAGGCTTAATAACGGAGCACGATTACAACTCGCAGAATGTCAACGCATAACTGGAAACTCGAGAGGAAATGCCCGGAATTAACGCGGAATCATGATTAACGGAATTCACGTGAAAGGGTCAATGACAACATGCTTTTGCAAGTTCACGCAGAAGCCTTAGCACACACGTCTTAGAAAACGCTACTCACTATGAATGTAAGACCTCACACGGGCTCCGGGGCGGTTGTCAAATCGCTACAACGGAAAGCTAGAATTTCGCGCTCTGAGCTCCGTGAGGTCCCGAGCTGCTTACGTGGATAACAGCGCATAGTGTTGCCATCATTTCGTGCGAGTCATGATTAGAAAATTTCCCGCTTTCTTTTTTGATTCTCTGCAAGCGACGTCATAGCGCCGGGATATTTTAACGCGATAGCCTTACTATACAAGGCCAACTGAGCAGTTTCCCGTGGTCCCTTCGTAGCCTCAGTGGTTACCAGCCGTGCTCATCAGACGTCCGCGGAAAGACCGCCAACCCGCAACAGCGACGGCTAGAAGCGAGCGCCCACCTGAAAGTGGAATCGGCCGCAGCACCAACAGGACAGCGGAAAGGAGGAGGCGACTCTCCGGCAATGACACTACGACGGAGAAAGAAAAAGGCAAGTCCAGCTTTGATAAAAAAATTGCAGAGAAGTTATCAATTAAAGAGAGTGGCGTGCGTGGTCGGCCGACGGCCGCCACGGACGAACGGCGTTCCCCCCGACAGCAGGCACTCAAACATCCCCCTCGCGAGGGGCACGATCAAATGCAGAGCATTTCCGCGGGGGGCGCGCCTGCAAGTCGTATGGATTACGTATTGGTTGTTGTTGTTAATTGTCTTCCAGCGTAGGACATTGTCGATGAAGTCGCTGGTGAAACGTGAACGTGCCGTGAACACCCCTGCCGCGGCTATGACGCAACGTGGCGCGGCTATGACGCAACACAATCCAACACAATCCACTTTAATCCAATCCAAATCCAAACCAATCTAAGCCAAGCCAATCCAATCGAATCCAATTCAATGCCCCTCGCGAGAGAGTGTTATAGCGCCAAAATCGCGCCACCACACGAACGCGTGATGTTGACGTCACGATCACGCCACAGATGTTAGCGACCGGAGCACGCCGCGAACGACATATGTGGTTTAAGCGCGAACCGACCGCGGCGAGGAGAGCGCGATGCGAGCGCCCCCCACCTGTTCTTGCGCGCGAACCGACTGTTGATCAGCCGCGACCCAACGCGGCGGAGAGAGGGTGTTGCGCCACGTCCCCACCTGTTGTGCGCCCCGAACCGAACGCCGCGAGAGAGGGCGTTGCGAGCGGAGAGAAGGCGAGGAGGACGCGGGGGAGAGGGCGCACCTGTGGCCGACGGTTGAATGAGTCAAGGATATAAGGCGTGTTCGTAACCTTCCATTCTGTGTCGGCTTTGGGGTGCAGTGGGTCATTGGTTCGAAACCTGGCGCCGGTAAGTATTATTTTTTTATATAGTGTAGGGGGAGCGATGCGGACTACGGACGCCAACGCGGGTGACATCGTGAGTTACTGAAATGCTCTGCATTTAAAAAAATGTGTCCACGCACTCCGTCGTGACGGCTAACCAGCGGAGCTGTAACACGCTCGGCAGGAGTATTACGTGTGACGCTTCCTCCACCCATTTCGAAGTAACGTGCGGCCGGCCACTGCCACGTTGACCCGATGCGCCCGCGCTCTGCTGCGAGAGAGATAGCAGAGCGGCGAAGCGGCCCCGGTACGGTACCCGGTAGGCGACCGGTGCTACTGCGCGTGCGCAAAGGCGGAAAAACTGACTGTGCGTGTGCGCAGGTGTACCAGGTACCGTACTGGAACCGGTTTTCCGCTCTGCTATAACTCTCTAATCTCCTTCTCCCCTTACTTCCAACCACTGGGGCACGGATTCCGAGTCGAGAGGTCCAACGAGTCAGAAGATCGAAAGCGTGAAAAGGTCCAATACTGGATCTCTTGACTCGTTGGCTATCTTGTCTCCGTTGGCCCCCTTGACTCACCGTCGACCTCTTGACTCGTTGTACCTCTTGACTCGCCGTGGGCCTCTTGACGAAGCTGAGACGAGTCAAATGGTCCAACAAGTCGAGAGGTCCAAGCTGTAACAAATCACCGCAAGGCCACCGGTGAAGTAAAAGAACCAATAGCAGACAAGCTTTCCCAGAAATCCGCAACCCGAGTCGCACCGCGGAGCGCCTGCGGGGGTCGGCCCAGACGGGAGAGAGTCACCTTCACCCGTGAAGAGAAACTTTGCGTGGAATGCTCTCCCTTGTGACCTCGACGAAGAAGACGTGAAGATGTGTTGCTTCTGTACGTGTGAAAATAAAGCTTTTTTTTCATTATATTTATCCCCCTACTTTCGTTGTTTTGTGTAATTCAGCCAAAGGAACTGACAACACAAGCTTTGAAAGCACACCCAAAGGACAGGCAGCGCTACAGTTACAGTGGGAGCAATTTTCATGTCACTTTGTTAGTCTTCGCAGCAGCTGAAGTCAAACCTACAGTCGCTTGTCGTGCGGAAAGACTGGCGGTCGAGGGGAGACGGAAGCTAGAACAATCAGCAACCATCACAAGCAGCCATTAATCGCAATGCAGACTCTCATAACTTAATATTACTTGTACATTTTATTGGGTCCAGCCATTTTATAAAATGAGCGGAAGGGGTTGTTATTAAGAACGGCTGATCGGTAATTTATAAATGGAGAGACAAAAAAAAGCAAGGCTCGTTGGACCCTTTGACGCGTTGGACCTCTTGACGCGTTGTACCGCTTGACACAAATTGGACCTTTTGACTCGTACCTCTTGACTCGGCTGTCACGCGACTGTTGGACCTCTTGACTCGTTCGACCTCTTGACCAAAAGCGTGGCGTACGCAGGGGGTGGGGGGTGCGAGGGGGCCGCGCGCCTTTCCCGAAATTTTTGGGAGGGGAGAGATTTTTAAGGTGGCTAAAGCACGAGCCACTTTTTTGTTCGGGGTTTGTTTTTGTTATTTATTAATTTTCGTTTTTTACAATTTTATTCATTTTTATGTGCCCCCCCCCCCCCCCCCCCAAGCAAAATCCTGCGTACGCCACTGCTGCTTCCAACTCCTCGCACGCCTGGTTTTTTAGCGCATGCGCATGGGGTTGCACCGGAGGAGTTTTCTGCGTACACGCGACCGCAGGATTTTTCTTTCGCCTGGCCATATAGAGCTCCGCTTTAAAAATGATGGTAATTTCAGCAAGCGCCACGCCCGCACAGTGACGTTTGCTGCCATATTTTGCGCCTCTTTATGAACTGAAGCGCAGTGTACAAAAACTGAATGTGACTTTTCAATTATCCATATGCTCTTTTCCCGCCTTTGTATTCCCCCTTTCTCACCTTGTCCACACCAAGGCGTCTTGGGCTTTTCCTAGTAAAGCCTATCAATCAATCAACGCCGGGCCCTAAAAATCGGACATAAAAATACGGCTGCCACTCGTGTTCGGTCCTTTTCCAAAACTTGTTAACAAGGTAAAAGACGGACTCGTCCAGGAAGTGTGCCCTTAGACCGCCCGGCGACAGCCTACAGACAATTCACACTCTTGCGCACCCCCATCGAGGGGGGACAACCGGTACGCACCCGCCGCACACAAAGAGGTGGAGGAGATTCGCAGCGCTAAAAAACTGTCGCGCACTATCGCTCGCTCCGGGCGGGCTTCACAACGGCCGCGTCACGCTATCAGCGGCAGGGAAGCGACCGTGTTTACACTGCAGCGAGTGCGTCAGGAGTGACCTTTAGCGCCTCGAGTGCGGCCGGAGCTTCGAAGCCGAGGCTTGAACGACTGCACCCTTTGCCAGAATTTTACCTCACGGCTGTTAGAGCCACTCGTGAGAAGCTTTAGGGGACGAAATAAAGCGGTCGTGCTTACTACACGTGAATTCGTGATCGGTCGGGCGTCCAACCGCCAACGTTTGCACCTCAACGCAGCAGCACCGAGATGCGCACTGGCATTTATAACTAGCTTGAGCGAAGGTTGATGCGCAGCAGAGGGGAAGGACGATGCGGACGGGGCCCATACCTTTAGAGCCTAGCGTCACGCTTTGAGGTCGGCAATAACGTCGAGTTAGGCCTGACATCACGTTAGGCCTAACGGCACGCTTGGCGCGCACACGTTGCAGCGCCAGTCTGCGGGCACCCGTTGACGTCGAACAGCCACAAACCGAAAAAAAGTTGCTGCTGGATATACACTGACAACGCTTTATGCGCAGGACTGTAAACTGCTTCGCGCGATATTTCGCGGTTAATTTGGCTCGGCCAAAGCGTCGGTCAATTTTTGCTGTTGTTCTTGAGCATTGTGGGAGCGAAATGTGCTGTGGTCTCACTGTGTACAGGATTGGAAAAATAGCCCTTGGAGGCAAGAAAGCGACTCTAGCAGTCTGCATGTCGATCAAAGAACGCTTGGTATTTTTCCACGCTGTGGTAGGCTCGATACGTTCGTCGCTACTTCTGGAATATTCTTCAAAGGAGAGAGTTTCTGGTTCCACGTGACGAATAAACAATATATGTCGCTTTAAAAGTGGGTTAAAAGAGCGATTTAAAAGCGGGCGTTGGCGTCGCCGTCTAAACAGCGAAATGTCTCTTAGTGCACGCGTCCTTGAAGTGCTCCACTGCGCGAGGCGTTCCATAGCACGCTCTCAAACTCGCACGTGGCGACTAACTTGCGAGGTGGCCGTCAACGCTAACACAACGCAATAACAGTAAAATATCGGTAGAACGCCGCCAGGCGAGCAAACAGACAGGAAGCGAAATCCACCATTGTCAATCTTCCCAATGCACGGCTGCCGGAACGCGCAGCAGAGCAACGCGTACGAGACAGATAGAAGCCATTTGAAAGCGTAAGGCGGAAGCGGATCGCGTTGTCTCAGGCCGCAAAAAGACGAAGCTTTTGCTGAACGCGCGGGGGAGCGTCTCGGGCGTTAAATTGGACAGCAATGCTTTCGCTTTCAGCATTCATGCGAATAGTTAGTTGTTCATATCTGCGCTAGGTGGCGCTTGCGCCGTGGATGATGTCACACGGTTGATGGACTCGCCCGCTTTGCGCAGAGATAAAGTCTCTCCCCATAAAAGAAAACTACTCACAGCAGTTGCTGTAAAATACCAGCCCACTATCTACTTGCAAGGTGAGAAATTCATTTCTTCCTGCTTGTGCTTGCGCCGAGCAGCGCCCTAAGTAGCTTGGCATTTCTGAACAGACGCAAACTGATAAAAGCACACTACCAGCATTCGAGGAAAATGAAACCACTAGTCTCGCTAGCTGTGCAAACAATACGCGGTTGGATCATCGGGATAAGCTGTCGAATTCCTGCTAGGTCGCGGAGAGGAGAGAGAGAGAATAAGAGACCCAAGTCTCCCCTCCCCTCGTCCGCCAACCTAACCTCTCTGCCTCAATCGCATGCACGGGCGGGCAACACGCTCGTCGGACGATGGCTCGACTCCGCGAAAAAGAGAAAATAAGAGGCGACGCCGCAACGGGGGCAACGACGCTCATCACGTCCGTTGGAGAGCCCTCCGGAACGGCGGCATTCGGCGACGACGTCGTCAGGCACGTCGTCAGGGTCAGGCGCCGCGGGCGGGAGCACAGTTTTCCACGGGACGTCGCGCTTTCCGTCGCCCTTTCTCCTCCGGCTCGCCCAGCGTCATCGATGGTAAACGTCGCTTGCGAAACATGGCAGCACAACGAGGCTTCGAATTCGACTCGCGCGCCGAAGGGCGGTGGAAACCCACTGGTCGCCGGTCTCCGTCCAAACTGGCGCATTCCGGCCTAACTAAATCAACGGGTACAAGGCCTTCGTCCCTGCCGTTATTTCGCCTCACAGACAAGAATTGAACCCACGACCTCGCGCAGAACGCCGGTGGTCGGGTCGGCAAGCCGCCGATGCAGTGAGCTCAAGATCGCCCGTCTAGGCCGGCAGGTTGGTTCATCGTGGCGCCCTGAAGCTATTACGGAGGCGTCCCGTAACTTCGTAACGCTGAGCGTTCGATGAATGTCGCTCTGGATTTGCCAGGACGGAAAGATGAAGGCGCTGGTCGAAGTACTCGAAAAACAAGCGCAGTCGAGCCCGGCCCGCTTCTCGATCGGCGGCCGTCTTCGAGGCGTGGCAGCGCATTTTCAAATGGGCCCCCGCGCCCTGCGAGCGAATGACCGACCACTGGCCTCGTTTCCCGCCGTCGGCGTACCGAGGAGTGTCGCTCGCTACGCGCATGTATAATCAAGGCCCGGCACAAACTTTTGATTTTTTTTTTTTTTTGCATAGCTGACTCGCTGTTCCGTCTTAGCTTAACCGCCGTAATCCAACGTGATAAATGCGCGGCTCATGGAAAAAAAAAAAAAAAATCTTTGGGTGCGGTTAGTATAAGAGGGCGCGTACACACGTGACCCCAGCCCAGGCGACGAAATAACGCTATGCATGTTAGAAAAATAGCAGCTAAGGGACCTTAATAGCAGCGGATCGATGTGCCATCTGGATGAGGGAGCGTTCAGATGATGCCAGATAGTTAACTGAGCATATCCCCCCTCTCTTCTCTCTCTCTCTCTCTCTCTCTCTCTCTCTCTCTCTCTCTCTCTCTCTCTCTCTGCACGTCGACTGGATAAAAAAAAATTGGCCGCGTATCTGCTCCTTTCGTTGCAAATGTCGACGGAAGACGATAGTCGACTGGTGCCCCTGCCAAGTGAATGCCTCCCTTCTCTTTCCCGCTCACCTCTCATGCTGTTCCTCTCCCGTCTCGCTCCTTCCAAGATAACACGCTAAAGGTTTGCTCAAGTCAATTTAAATTTACCGCGTTCCACTGCTCCAAATCGGGTGCCTCGATGCCAGCTCTGCCGTACGGCGGAGACGCGCGTGAATCGAGCCGCCCTACTACAACGTTTATAGAACCACGTTGCCCGACTCCACCAGCGTTCCAAGCGGAACATGGAACCTGTCTAGTGGAACCATTCGTTGCTGTTGCCGTTTGATTTTTTTAGAATGCCGCCAGGTAGCGCGGGCAACAACAGGCGACGGTCCTCTGCAGTTGATGTAGTATTTTATTTACAATCGCAAAAAGTAACCACCCGTGAATTTTTTAATAAAGGAACACTGTAAGTATCCCTTGTGTATTAATTTTCTGTCTTATGTTCGCGTAATGCCTTGTTCTTGTTCAACAATGTTGACAAGTATGGAGTTATGAACCGGATTTAGACGTTTAGATTCGGATGTGAGTATATAAGACTATTGCGCAGCACGTGTTTCGCTTTCACCGACTCGCTGAATCGAGTGACAGACAGAGATACAGACGAAAATTTTCCCGTTCAAGTAGCGCAAGGACTAACGTCTTTAAAATCGGCCGCGTATGTGCTCACGTCGCTGCAGATGTCGTTGAAAGACGATAGTCTTATGCTGCCCTTGACACGTTAAAATGATTGATTGATTGTAGGGTTTAACGCGCCGACGCAACGCAGGCGATGAGGCGCGCCGTAGTGGAGGGCTCCGGATTAATTTCGCCACCTGGGGACTTTAACGTGCGCCGAAATTTCGTACACACGGCGTTTTTGCTTTTCGCCTCCATCAGAAAACAGCCGCCGCGGCCGGGAATCGAACCCGCGACCTCGTGCGACACGTTAAAATGCCTCACTTCCCTCTCTCGCCCACCTCTTACGGTCCTCGCACGATAAACACGGTGGAGGTTGGTTCATCCCGTTTCAACTGCCCCGAATTCGCACTGCTCGCGTGCCACCTACTGGAACCTTTCGTTACAGTGGGACTTCTTGGAATGCCGCCAAGAGGCCCAGTTCGGGCGCGAGCGCTTCTTCATATTTTTTGGGTCAAACGTTTCCAACGCGTATCTTTCTTTTATTTACTATCGTAAAATCAAGCAGCCATGTATACTTAATTAAAAGAACACTGCGAGCACCACTTGTGCATTGCTGTTTTGCTTCAAATAGGCCTGATGTTTTATTTTTGCTCAATAATGTTGACATGAGTGTTTTCGAGATTTAGTGGTTTCGAGAACTTTTGCATGTATAAACCTCTCGTTAGTGTATTATTTCAACTTTCGGGCGGAAGGCTGAATGAAGGGACAGACGCACAGACAGACCAAAACTTTGCGGTTTAAGTAGCCAAGAAAGACTGCCGTCTTTAAAAGCCTGCTTTCTCCTCCTATACACACCATAATAGCGAACTGCAGGTGTCAAAGAGCGCGAGAGGGGGTGCACACAGAGCAGCAGTAAAGAGCGCAACCAGTGCGACGCCTACTTCCACATTGCACTTTGTCCACGACCTCGACAAGACAAGAAAACCACGCGAGTTCGCGCTTGTGAACCGCGCGTGTAGACGGACCGGTACGAGCATCCCGCGTACGGCACAGGAAGTAATTCCGGGCGGCATTTCCTCCCCGGCAAAACTTGGGCTGCGCAAACCGCTGGCCGACGGTTTCCACAGGAAGAGCCACGCGCGAGCAGGACTTCGTCGCCCGTGTACCCGAACGATTGTAGTACGTACAACAGCGCGGCCAGCAGAGAACGCCCCACACGCTCGCGTTCGGCGCACGGTCGAAGAGCGCGGGCAGCAGCAGAGCGCCTCGGGCACCGGCCCGGCTGACCGGCGGTGGGGGAGACCTCGTTCGCGCAGCAGGCCTGCGGGCGAGCATGGTGGCGAGCGCCCTGACCGGCCGGCCGGCCGGCTTTCTTCTGCCTCTTTCTGGGTCATGCAACGCCCGCTCCGGCCAGATGACGACGCGCTGGCCGCTGCGTCTGCCTCCCTCGCTGCTCGCGCCCGTCTCTCGGTCCTCGTCGGCGGCGGCGCGGGAACGTGGCCGTCGAGGCGACGTGCACGCCCGTTTTGACTCCTTTTGTCTTCCCCGCCCCAGCGCTGCTGTGAGCGCTGTTTCCGTCAGGCGTTCTGCGGTCACCAGGAACGGCCGGCCGATAAAGCAAAGCGCTGATAATGCGCCAAGGGGGGAAGAGCCTTATAACCGCCCTCAACGCGCGTACGGTGTACTTCTGCCAACGATGATACACGCAAAATCACGCTACGTTGAACCACACCAGCTGTGAAAAGATTTTCACGGTCCGCTCTAAGTCCGACTTTCGACTTGGCCGAAGCTTCTAGCGCGTGCCAACGCGGTCCACTTTGGGAGATATGTGAAGGCCTGCGGACAAAATGATTCGGGCCTGCAGTAATGGAGAACTTTCAGCGGCAAGTTCGGAAACCCATGTGAGGCGCAACAGCCTAGTCTTTGAGGAAGGGAGAGGGGCCACCAGTTCTGTCGTTTCTCCAACCTTGCACCCTAATGCAAGCTACGCGAATTTTTTTAGATGTTCGCAATATCGACGCCGTATTACAGGATTTCAGCCGGTTTGCTGCTACAAAAGTTGGATCAAATAAATACTTCGCCTTTCGGTAACGGTTCTTCTTTTAGGCGCTCTCGGGAACACGCTCAGATCACATTCGTTCAAAACTAGAAACGCCGTGGGACGCCGGTCGCAGCACGCACACGCGCGTGCATGCTCCAGCGGGCGGGTCAACGAATGTTATCATGCAAGCGCATTTGCTAAGCCAACCACTGGCATGTATGTTTTACGCTTTGATTACCTAATACCGTCGTACATGTGACAGACGCCGGATTATAGAAACGACAAATAAGAGATTTTTAGTATAGCGGCTAGAGCACGCTACGCTAGCGGCGGCGGGTCTCGGTCCAGCCACGGCCCGTTTGCCCGTACGCTTAAAGGGACACTGAAGTGAATTTTTCAAGCTCCCGTTTTTGCTTGCACTGCGTAGACTGGCTCAAATTAGCACACTTTTCATCGTTTATCCGGTTGACTAATCGATAATTATTTTACAAAGCGCGAAAGAAGAAAAACTACATGCGCGGTTTGCGGCGGCCGCACCAACTAAGCTGTGACGTCGGGAGGAGGGGGCACCGTGATTGGACGATGCCCAAGGTTAGCAATCAAACAAGTTTCGGTTTCGGTTCTGTAAAACATGTTTGACATCCGATGGCATCGTGGCATATCACAGTAATCGTAGTACCGCGCTTCTGCCATGTTGTCGACTGTAAAATGCATAAGATAAGCCTCCCAGGACGGCTTGGAATCGTAGCATTCATTGGCTGAGCCCTACGCAGTGCATGAACGCCCTCCGCGTCCCCCGCAGACGCTCAAATGCATGCGCTTTTCCCCGATATTTGGAGCTTGCCTCGCTCATGCCTGTATCGTAAAAAGCGTGTTCGCACCAGTCCAAGGGTCTGTTGATTCTGGCCTGGGCCCACTGCCTGCAGTCAGTGCATATGGCAACAGCACGCCAACGAGAACTCGCTAGCGCGCCAGTGCCAGCCTGCGCGAGTTCTGTGGACTAGTTCGTGGAGCAATGGACGTTGCGGCCCCAAAAAAGGTGAACCCAGTATAGAAAACATCGGCGAAAAACGAAAAAGTGAACTTATAAAAAAAAAAAAAGCATGTACCCGCGGGGATTCGAACTTGTGAGCGCTCCAGACCACTAGACTACGGAGGGGGCGATGCCGATGGTGGAAATATAAGCTATATAATGTATAACCAGTTTACACTTTTATTTAGTTTCAGTATTTCAAGCAGCTTAGGTGACTATTTGTTGTATTGCGCTCGTGCAGTAAGCGTCCCCCGAGTTTCCACAATAGCTCACGTCTAGCAGTTGCATTTCGTAGACGGAAAAGCGTTCGCAGATGCGTAGTCGTGCTGCTGAACGCTGTGCTTGTTCGCCCAGCGCAAAAAACTGCTTCCCGCACCCTCCTTTTACGCTGTACGATAAAAATATCAGTTGATTTTATTTCCTTAGTACCTATATTGACTTCGCTGACTCTTCTCCCCCTTCAAGAGGCCTTATATTTTCCTACTGGCGTACCAGTCAGCGAAGCGTCGCATGTGCGCTTGTGCAGCGCTTGTGTGAAGCGACCTTGACTTGGAGCTAGATACAGTGTACAAACTAACGAAGTAAAGAAAGGCACATTCATCCATTCCCAAACGTGTTGTGGCTTAGTTTCAACTGATCGAGCGAATTGCGATGACCCGTCGGCGGCCGGCGGACTAAACGCTGGGCCGACTGACTCGGTCGCGGAAGGTCGGCGAGCCGTGCAGTAGCGCAGCCAATTGCCAACTCCTCTCCTGCTGACGTCACACGAAAACGCCACAGAAAATGGGCGAGCGTAAAGAGTGGAGGACAGCATTTTCGAATTGATTTTTCTACTAAATAAATTCGCGTAAACGCGCTCAGAGTGGTCGAAACATGGCCTAGGTAGTGTCAGACGCCTATAGGGACTCCGGACTACAATTTGCGCTCGTAATCCCGCATTGTTTACAAATCATTCAGTGTCCCTTTAAGTTCCCGATTAAGTTCTGACTTACGAATAAGACGCTGATAAGTCGAATTCGGCCACGGCAAATAAGCCAGTTGCCAGAAAACCCGACGGAAACTCTACCTTAACCGAGCGTTTGTATCAGTTTCGGCCAAACGACTTATTAACTTTATTAACTTTTTACCTATACAGCGCTAAAGTCGTAGTTGAGAACTTATTTCCACGCTTATCGCGTTCGGGCAAACGGGCCCAAATCCCGCCCGTCCCCGGAACGAACACGCATGCGCGTATTCGTTCCGGGGACGGGCAGCCTCTCGTGCCGTGCCCGTGCACACATGCGCAGCCGAGTCCCGGTACCTGCCGCCGCTAGCGTATACTCTAGCCTCTATGCTAAAAATCTCCAACAAGGCAAATACAAACATGCCGCATTTCAAATTATCCGCCAAATCAACTTCATTTCCTACTCGGTATATACAAAGGTTAGCAAAATTCAATAATATTTTTTTAAGTTATAATGAACGTTCGTTCATCATCAGTGCCCCCCCATTCTGTGAAGAAGGATGACCTGTGAAGCTGTGGCGCGTGATGTCAGAGTCGCCTTGACGGTAATTGCCATATAAATTGTTTCCGGATAATTCCAGTCAAGCAAGTTACAGCCATTTTCTGTAACCGCACTCACACGTAGATGCCCTTGCTTCACCGTGCAACAAACTATGCGGGGAAGACAGCCTACAAAGGCCAAGCTTACACCGGTCCCCTAATACAAATGCATTGCTGGGAAGACATCTTTCCAGGGTGCAATACAACAAGGCCTAGGACTTTGTTTTTCTTGTTTTTGTTTTTACTAATTTTTCACTTACGTTAAAGATGTGGCGCACAGTTTTACGCTCCCGAGGGCTTGAATGGGCGCCGAAAGTTGGCGCTACGCTCGCCTGCGATTCTTGTCTACATCGCTGTGCTGTCGTAGATAATCTACTGGATCCTATCCGCAGACAGCCTGGCAGTAAATAAATAAAAAAAAAAACTGGGCCATCTCCACTAACGTGAAACCCGGGGATGGGGGAAGCATGCAGTGCATAAGTGTATTCAAAGATTGTAAGTCTCTCTTGCCACACGGCACGCTGATATACGCGACAATCACGAAGACGGAGGAGAAGCGAAATTCGAAACAGAGAACTGCAAAATTTTAAAGTTACAGCGATAGAAGCAAGTAAGCAAGCAAACGCGAACGAAAAACAAGTGTTCGGGTGTGTTCTTTTATTACGCGTTTTGGCCCACGGAGATGAACGTTCTAGCGCGAGGCGTTGGAAAACGAGTGTCTCGGTGTTTCAGTACCGTGACCACATGAGAATACGACGACGACGACATGAGACGCCGACCACCCGAGCCCCTAAGGTGCTTCGCGCCTAAAAAAATAAGTACAGAGGGAGACCTTTAACGTGCCCCCAAAATATCGCACACGTGCAACTTTTCTTGTTTCGCTTCCATCGCAGAAACAGCACCCGCGGCAAGGAATAGAATCCGCGTAATCGTGCGTATCTGCCGGACGACGTTTTGGCCACTGCGGCACGCACAACTGGTTTCGAGTGACGCGAGGAGCGCGGCGTTGGCAAAACGGTCCCCGGCGTGCTGCGATCGCGGAAGCGTGCCCCAATGCCAACACCGGATGACTTCAGAACGGGTACACAACGCGCGCAGGCAAGAGAAAGCACGCATGCAAACGGCAGAGGACTATACGCGAAGGACGCGGGGCCGCCTGGCAGAGGCGAAGCACCCGCCCTAGCTGCCCGACCTTCGGACGGGACAAGGCGTCAAGAGCCGCCTACACGGCAACGACCCTGCACTGACATCCAGCGTCAGGGTCAGCCTTTCACTCCTACTCTGATCCCCGTCACGCTGTCATATTGCGGTGGAAAGCCTTTCCCCGCTGAATGGCTCAATTGAAATCTTTGCTCGAGAACCACCACCGAGGAAGCAGAAAAAAGGGAGCACAAATATAAAAGCTGATGGCGTCAGCGACATAAAACCATTTGAAAAAAAAAAAAAAAAACGGGCCAATTAAGTTTCACCCGCAGCGCCCGGAAAGAAGGAAATAAACTTATTTAAGGGGCGAAGCCCTTTAAGGGCTCGGGCTAGCGGCGTCTCGTGTCGTCGCCGTAACAGCGGTCTAATCTAGTCACCGTACCAAAACACCGGCACACTCGTTTACGTCTCGTGCTGGAACGTAACGCGTACTAAAAGAACACCCGGACACCCGTTTACGCCTCGCGCTGGAACGCCTCGTGCTTCAAAGACACGAGACTTTCGCAGCAAAGCTGTATACCTGTACCCCACAACGGTTTCATCTCCGTGGGCAAGAACGCCAAGGCGGCAAGAATACACTTATTCACCGCGTGCTTCACCACTTCTCAGGTTTCACGTTAGTGGAGATTCCACGGGATTTCCCCATTAGTCGCTGGGGTCAGCCGCCGACTTCACCACACGGGAGTTAGACCAGTTAGGGATGCGGAGGGACGATGGGTTCCGGTCACAAGTCCGACAGTGTGTGAGCTATGTTGGGGTAGCCTCCGCAGAACGAGTAGGTGGGGGCTGCCGCGTAAGTTTGAGAAGCGATGTGTGAGATGCTCAGTGGGTGAAGTGCTACGAAGACGGGCTGCTGCTTTATGAGTGTACGCTGTGGTGATGGGTACGTGTACATAGGGCGGGCTGCGCGCGAAAAGACTCCGGACGTGTACACGTGCGCATGCCACCGCTAGCCAAACCAGCTTCCGGATTCCTGAGGGAGAGAGAGTGTGTGTGTTAGCGAACCGTTGCACTTAGCTTGCTGCGCCAGACGAGAAAAGAAGAAAAGATACAAAAATATGTTTGAAAATGTTAGGCGGTGCGCACAAATTCTCAGTCCCGCATTCAGAGCCTCACGATGAAGTTTTTCGCACAACTTCGTCTAGACCCGAGCTCCGCACGAACAGAAACGGCCCGCATCTATCAAACTGAAACCGAAAGCATGCGCAAAAATATTGTATGTAAGTAAATTTCCGCTAATAATGCTGAGCGGTATAAAAATAACGACGGCGAAAGAGATGCTTATGCTAGCGAGAATCGGTCGACGTGCGCGCAAAGCCAGCGTCACTGCCCCAAAGTGGCCAACCTGCGCCCGGCGCTGTCTCACTTTACCTAGCGCCAGCAGACACGAGTACAGGGCAGGTTCTTCACGAAGCTGATTCCTTCAACGCTTAGCGCTGCAGTGTCAAAACCGCTTCCGGGAGCAAAGCAAAGCAAACGGCAAAGAAGCCGACACTCGAACCCGTCTCGACATACGGCTGCGGTGCTGACGGTCTAGCCTGCTTTTTGGGAGAGGGTCAACACAAACGTGCACATTCAAAGCATGCCACCGCACGGTGCATCTGTGCAGGTGACTAATCTGTGTAGTCTATAGGGTAACCAGTAACCATCTAAGATGAGCAGCAAGTAATCAGCCACGAGCCCTCCACTCCTGTTATAACCTCTTCAACCAAGCGGCATCCAACCAGCGTTGAGGGTTCCACGCACGCAGTTTGCGCTATGCTAGAAGAGTAGATCACGATCGACCGTTCCACTTTAAAACCCGAAACGAGAGACCCACGCATACGGAGCCCCAATGTCCGCGATCCACCACCGCCTCCGGTCACCGAAATCCCCTTGGGTGCCCACATGCGCACAGACCGGATTTTAACAGTCTGTCGTTGCCGGAGAAAGTGGCACTGAAGGCGACCGGAAGTCGCTCGCTCAAGGGGAGGAGCAATTTTCCCCTCGAAGTTCGACCAACGGGGACAACGTACGTACGACAGTGCACTTCGTGTAGAACCGAAATTGGCTAAGTCGATGGCCTTGGAAAAGTTTCCGGCGAGGGATCACTTAGAAATCGAAGACCTAGCTAGGACAATTATCATCAAAAAGGACTCGCGGCGGCCATTTTCGGAGGAGAAGATTATGTGTCCACTGGCCTTCTCTGTCATCCGCTCAGAAGCTGACTAAGGAACTCTTACGCTTTCTACGGTCGACGAACTTAAACACCAGACTATAGGCTGAAAGCCTCCAGTGGCAATCACTGAACTTGAACGCTTAGTGCTTCAGCGCGGGGCATACCTGTCTGCTCCAACTTTTCTTCATTCTTCCCTTTCTCTTTTTTGCCTATTTTCCCTTTCCCACGTGCAGGATAGCAAACTAGGCTCTAGCCAGGAAAACTTTCCTGCCTTCCTTCTACATCCTTCCTTCCTAACGACGTCAATTTCTACAGCCGCATAGGTCGAACAAGCCGGAAGGCCCCGTTCTCATCATGCTTTCTCAGTGCCAAAGCTGAGCCCCTACAAAACACGAGGGCTAGTTTTGTAGCGTGAGCGACACTAGCCGACGTTGAGCAGTTTCGCGTGGCTCCTGGAGAGCTGTGCTGCGCATGCGCGAGGAGCATTGACGTCTCACGGCGCCGCCGCTGCCGTGACTGGATTGGACTGGAAATCGTTTTAGCAGCAGTAAGCATGATAATCAGCTAATCCTAGACTACCAGGAAAGCTAAGAATAACCAGCTGAACCTTAGCTCACGCTACGTATATTCAGGCACAGCCGAGCGAAGTCACTGCTAATTTTAGATGCAACCAAGGAGGTTGTATAAAACTTGGATGCAACGCATCTCATGCTCGCCCCCCTGTCCTTCCTGCGTCTGTCCGGCGTTGTCCGCACAGCTGCGCCTCTCCTCCTTTCCTCTCTCCGATAGCGAACACTCTCTCCCAAACAGCTGCGGGTTGGCGCAGCGCGCTCTCACTCCGTTGCTAGGCACTGGTGGGCGGCGCATGTGCAGTACTCTCTCCGCGCTCTCCTCTCCTTCGGGCGCTGTAAATATAAAGCGGCATGCCGCGCTCCGACGGTCTCAGTCGACGGTCGTCCGCGTTACGCTTGCACTCTCTCGCAGTACTCGACGATTGCTTGATGCAATCGTCGAGCCCCTAACTGTGCACTTTACGGACCACAAGGCACTCATTCTCGTCTGCAATAAAGACCGTACCTGAGCATACGTGTACTGCATGTGCATTGCATGGTGAAAATGGAAAATTACGCCCACCTCCCCTTCGCGCGAGAATCCCTGCTATAAGCGTAATCAATACGATGGAAAACGCCAATGGAACCTCCCATGAGATGCGTTGCATCACACTAGGGTTCCCGCGAGGGGAGGTGGGCGTAATTTTTTAAATGCAGAGCATTTCAGTAACTCACGATGTCACCCGCGTTGACGTCCGTAGTCCGCACGCTCACTGCGCATGCGCGTCGAGTCGAGGCGATAGCGAACACTCTCTCGCGAGGGGCATTGGATTGGATTCGAACACTCTCTCGCGAGGGGCATTGGATTGGATTGGCTCGGCTTGGATTGGATTAAAGTGGATTGTGGCGCATAGCCGCGGCAGACGCGCTGGGGCCGGCGCATGTGCAGTACTCTCTCTTCCGCGGTTTCCTCCCTTCGGCGCGCTGCGCATATAACCGGTGTGCCGTTCTCCGGCGAAGCAACATCCGCGCTTGGCTCAAACACCTAGTCCACGCCGCTTTACAAGTACGCCAAGTCGTCGACTGGGACCGGCTTACGCAGTCCCTAAACGTATATAAGCGGCGGAGCGCGCGTTCGGAATCAGTCAAGGGCGTCTTTGCTTGGCTTTCGCTTGACGTACGCTTTGCTTGACTCGAGTAGATGCGACGCATTACTCCAGTTCGTGGAAGATGCGGGCGGCTTTTTATAGTGGTCAGCCGAATCTCCGACTCAATTTTCCTTTGACTAAATGCATTCAGATAAACCATAGTGCCGGTTAGTACATACTTTTTTCCATAAAAGCTAGGCAGCGCGCAAGCCATGCAGCGATAAAGGGGAGAGAGAGAGAGAGAGGAGAGAGAGAAGAGAGAGAGAGAGAGAGAGAGAGAGAGAGAGAGAGAGAGAGAGATGAGGAAACTTTAGTTAAAACTTAAAGCAGTCCATGTCCGGGCAGCCGGAAATAGGGAAAACTGAAGGAACTACGGGCGCATTACGCGGAAGCCAACTAATTAGGCCGACGCGTAGCAACGCAACGCGTAAATGAGCGTGCGCAGTGCTGCAAGCCGAGACAGTTTCGCCACTTCGAGGAAGTACTACACCCCGCCTTCCCGCAGAAGAAAGAAAAGAACGGAAGTGTCGCTCACGCACTGCCGTGCGCCCTTGGCGGCGTCAACGTGTTGGCCTTCATCTTGATACGAGCTGTCTCCAAACCTCGCGCGCCCGTTTCTTCTAACTGATCCACAGCCGTGTGCGGCAGGACGTGCAGGCCGCATACAGTTAGTTATTCACGCGGAAGGACTACTCTCGCAAGTGCACTTTTTACCGCAACACGAACGGGGCTAAACAAGAGATCGTGCAGAGGTTTGCGGTAAAGCTCCAAGCTATCCGTACTGAGTCCAGTAAAAACACAACGTGCCAAAACGCGTTTGCACATTGTGCTGGTGAATGGGAAAACGTTTTTTGAGCATAAAAGTGACATCTTTCTTTTTTAACTTGCAAATATGTAGCGCAGAAGACGAGAGACACAGACAAGTAGACACACACGGCGCTACAAAATTTCTTTTTTACTTCTGCTGCTATTTTAGCAACGCTGTAAAAAACAAAGAGATTGGCAAAAGTTACGCTCGAACAAATTGAGTCAGATGCCTTATAGACTGGGACCTACAACTTTCCTCGTGGAACCGCCGGTCGTCACACTATTATGAGAAAATTCGACTTTGTGTAATTAATTAGGCGCACTTCAAGATGTGCAGTCCGACCTCCTCAAGCTCATGAGCTGTAGGCACAGCCAGAGGGCCGTCCGATGACATTGGAATATTCAAGACTGAGCTAGCACGACCCATAACGTCTGCCGCCGTCAGTATAGTATTACCTCTATGGCCGCCGTAGTAGAGGCCTGATACCAAGGGCGGTGGCTTGAGTCCGGCTTTTGCCTCACATCGTTAGCTTTAATCGTAATTTCCATGGCTTAGAGTTAGTTTTCGGCGTTTTAGACGATTGCTGCCTGCTCGTCATATCATGTTAGGTTACGTTAAATTACGTCAGGGAGAGCAGACTAGTGCCAGACGGAACAGTTTTATCCCGAAAAGCCGGTACCGTCGGACGGCACTCTAGACACAGCCTTCAAAATAAACTGAGAGGCAAGATAAGAAAAAAATCCCCCCACCCCCGGTTTTAGGGGTGCTAACATCGCGTTCAACGTGTTTTTTGCAGCAGGCAGGCGTATATATTCCAATCCATGAGAATAAAAAAAAATCGGAACGGACTGGACGCGCTGTTTCCCACGGTTCTCCAGCTTCTGGAGAACACAATGCTGACTGAGACCTCGCTCGCGCGCTTGTTTGAGAATTTGCGCCGGCGAACACGCCAAGTTGCCTGTGGGAGAAAAAAAAAAAAACGGCCATGGCGAACAAGGAAGGGCTTTCGCGATCCCAGCACTCGCCTAGCCGTCACTTCGGAGCTGTCACGTACGCTCTTTGCGCTTGCAAAAGCAGGAGTCCGGCGTCAGTGGCAGAAAAACGGCCGCCTCGTAAGCGTTCCACAGCACAAGGCGTTCCACAGAGCAAGGGAATACTGGGCACTAGCGAGTGGTAGCCGTCCGCGCTATAGTACACTACAGATGAAGGCAGCGGAAGGACGGCCAGCAACCAGCAGCGGCGCAACGCATAGGAGACAGATCGAAGCCATTCGAAAGCGCTACGGCGGATTGCGAACCAAAGCGTCTCAAGCGGCAAGGTTACAAAGCCTCCCGACAACGCGAGGCGAAACAAGGCGTCTTTTTTTCGCATTCACTACCCATGATACGAGCTTGCTGTTGTTCTTGGGACTTTTTTAAAGACGATAGTCTTTCTTGGGCTACTTAAACCCAGAAATTTTGGTGTCTGTCTGTCTGTGACTCGATTCAGCCACCCGGCCAAAGTAAAACAATGCCTGCGCAATAGTCCTATATAGTCACAGCTAAATCTAACCCTCTAAGTCCGGTGTAATGTTCACCCTGTCAACATTGTTGAAGAAGAACAAGACATTACACAAATATAAAACAAGTTAATACAGAAGGGATATTTGCAGTGTTCCTTTATAAAAAATCATACGAAATTAAATACTTTATCAACTGCAGAAAAAATGGGCCCATCTCCCCGCGAGGGGTACTCGAGTAAATACGTCGCATAGGGGGTGGGTGTATTGCGTTAACGTTTAGTGTTGGGGGGTTGGTGCTATCACGTGTACACCACGCAGCTATCACGCCGCTAGCCACGCCGCTGGAGTCGCCAACGCACGCCGCTGACGACGTAGTTGAATAGTCAAGGATATTAAGGCGCGTTCGTAGCCTTTGATTCTGTTGTCGGTTTTTGTGGCGCAGTGGGAAGAGCACCATGTACCTCGCGTTCCACCCACAAGTAGGAATGCGTTGTATCAGCAGCCTCTTGACGTAGTTTGAAATGAGTCAAGGATATAAGGCGCGTTCGTAGCCTTTCATTCTGTGTCGGCTTTTGTGGCGCAGGAGTGGGTAAGAGCACCACTGTATCCTTGGTTCCGCCCCGCAGGGTCCGTTGGGATTCGAAACCGGCGCCGGTACTGGGAACTGTATCTCTTTTTATAGTGTAGAGGGAGGCTTGCTGCTGCGGACCGCCGACGCAGCGGGTGACATCGTGAGTTTATACAAATGCCTCTGCATTTAAAAAAATTCCCTCGCCGTCGCCTGCTGTCGCCCGCGCCACTATAGCTTTCTGGCGCCATTTTAGGAAATCAACCGGCAACAGTTACGCAAGGTTCCGCTAGATAGTTCCACGTTCTGCTTGCAAACGCACGCGGAGTAGGAGGGAAACGCTGTTCTATAAACGTGTAAGTAGGGCGCCTCGATTCACGCGCGTCTTCGCCGTACGGCAGCTTTGGCATCGAGACATCCGGTTTGGAGCAGTGGAACGTGGTAAATTTAAAATGATTTAAGCAAACCTTTGGCCGTCTTTACCTGGGGAGGAGCGCGACGCAAGAGGAACACAACTTGAGAGGTGAGCGGGAAAGCGAAGGGAGACATTTACTTGGCAAAAGTCGATAAAGACTATCGTCTTTTGACGACATTTGCAACGAAAGTAGCAGATACGCGGCCAATTTTTTTTTCTCCCTCAACAACGAGCAGCTCACGCGTGTAATGTGTATGTGTACGCGGGTAGGAACCAAAAAGCCGGAAAAAGTAAGAACCGCTAGGAGGGAAGAGGGGGGGGTCCACGAAATCCCGACCCAGGCCCCGATCCTCGCTGACCCGCCCGCGCCGGTCACGCGGTCACGAAGCGAGCATAGCGCACGCGCCCACGCCCGCCAGTCGGCCGCCGTTCCTGGCACGCTTTTCGCCCGAAAGCCGGACACCGCTGGCGCCGCTCTTTGTCCGGCGGTGGGCGAGCAGAGCCGAGCAGCACGCAGGGGTCACTTCGGCGACCACGACCTTCTCACCTCCGCACAACACTTCCGCGCAATCGGCCACCCCTTCCTCCTCTCCCACTGTGCAAGTTTATTTCGTCGACCCGCATCATTCATGTCCCCTACATTGTTCCGACAACAATGGAGACGGCGTTATGAACAGCAACACGGTGCGCGCTTGCGCTCATAACGAATTCGTCCTAACAACGCAGCTCAGTACAACGAAGTCCGAACGAAAATGTTTGTGCCCCTCCAAGTTGGTCCCTTCTCACTAAAGTGTTCTTTTTAGTCGCGACTGGTGATCAACCACGCGACACCGTCAATGTTTCCATAGCGCAGCTTTCCTGTGAGCAGTGGGAGGAGCTGTCCAGCTCCGGTCTCGATTCCCAGCTTCGGCTGGTGGAAAGGGCCGTGGCGGCAGGGGTCTCCAATGGAGTCCTGGACTGAGGGCCCCACACCACATTACGATGCTGTCAATGAAGTTTATCCTCCTCCTCCTCCGCTCTTCACAGTCCTAACAAAGCTACCAGCGACCTCCCACACCTGTTCACACTTGCCTGATGGCATTTCAGTAGTATTTCCATGCGTAAGATAACTGTGGCAGGAACAACACTTCCCACCTTGCACGGACTTTCCTATGGGTTTCTATGCCTAGATGACACTATGAGATGACTAATGCATCTTCTACGAGCCCTCGCCGGAACGAGGGACCCCGTGCTGATCAAAGGACACGGCAGCAACCACCATCATAATCCAGCGGCTTTAAAACTTCACACACCACTCAAGAGTGGGAAAACGTTTATTTAAGAGAGGACGTTTTTCAAAGCCTTCACTGGGCTTGTTTACTGGGGGGAAAGAGCGTTGGTAGGTCCTGTCTGCGGGAACTGCACGATCTGTAAGCTGCTGTTGCGCTCTAACGCTCAACGTTTCTCTGACGCCACATCAATGGCGACGCCGTGCTGTTTCCGACGAGGTCATGCATGGTCCAGACTAGAGCCACTAAATGTAGTGGCTCTAGTCCAGAGCCTTTAAAGGAGGCTCTGCCAGACCGGCCACTCTACTCCAGACCCAGAGCCTCGTGGCCAGACCAAGGAAGCATTACAGGCGGAGATCACAACAGCCGCTGCGCTAGCCTCTGCCCACATGGCCTCCCTTCCCACGTGGTCTATCATCCACTCGTTCGATCAAGGTTAAGAGGGGAGCTAAGAGATGGTCCGCATCCGGGAGAGTTCGTCGAGAACTCCAGCGTGGCTTCGTAACCATACCCTTGCCGACACTTCATCACGGTCAGCCTAATATCATATTAGGAGCGGTGAGCTGTTTGACAAGCTCCGAAGATGTAGAATCCCTGTCACGCCTACATCTCCTATTTCGTTGTGACACAAATTTTGGTGACACATCGATCATGAGCCAAGCGTAGAATGGGGAAGCCGCAAATCGGACGGACATTACCGCTGTGACGTAGCAACGATAGGTTCGCTCGTACCCAAAAGCTCGACCACCCAAGAAGGCGTTGCAATCGAGGGGCCGCGTGGATATCAAATGAAAAGCAAGAAGCTGAGCTTATTTGTTCTCGTGCGAGCAATACTCTGCTTTAGTCGCCCTTTAAATTGGAGTTGTAGCTCTCTCGTAACGTATAATCATCTGGTACAGATTTAACGCCCATTCCCACGTGCATGCACGCATGGCGCCCAAATCGCAGCAGCAAAATTTCCAGCCAACATTTGAGCCCCCACCCGCACACGCGAGAACACCGCTAACGATGACACCTGAAATAAAAGCTTAAATAATAGACTACCTTTAATTTACCTCACGATTTAGTATAAACGAATTGACATCCCATACTACTGGCGTACCTGGGTTCAACCAAACTTTATATATAGCAGCGCCTTTCAATTTTTCTCTCGCGAAGGGCTGCGTTTTGTTTTCCGTACAGGTGACGTTCAAACTGGTCCACAACAAATGCCTTCAAGATTCCCTTTTGTGGCAAGGTAGGACCTGAAAAGTATCCCGACAGCCCGATCAAAGAAGACCACGGTTCCTGGAGCGCAAGACGCGGCAGGAGTGGGTTCGGACCCGCCTCGACGACGACAAAGAGACGCGGACGAGCGGCGGGGAGGGACCTGCAACGCCTGAGCGCGCCAGAGGAGGTGCAGCGCTCTTTCCAAGTCGACGAACTGTCGACGACGTCCCTTCTACCGCTGGCGCACTTCCTCGTCGAGACCTTATCGCTTGACCAGTCCGCGTCAGCCCGTGTCGCTGGTCATTTCCGCCTTGTCGTCCCCTTCCCCTGTTTCGGTCCGCACGGACAGGAAGGGTTAGCAACTACGCAACTGTCATACGTTTGTTGTTGACCGAGCGTCGTCAGGGAGGCTTTCGTAACTCACGGCAGCGTCTGCTCCGCCGTAGCCTTCTTTACGTAGAATAAACAACGAATCAGTCACCGGACGAAAGAAAAGTTCGTTAACACGCACTCTATCTATACCTCAGCGTTTGAGCGACGGCAAAAGACAATCGCTCGTTTGTGTGGATCACTCGGGGGTTGACGTTCGTTTAGCGGCGTGCAGTCGTCCTTCGCCAAAAGCCTTTGTTGTGATGATGTCCACCCCTACGCGGAAAGCCAGCTGGACACTTGATGTTTACGGTGCTGGAAAAAAAAAAGAAAAACGCGTCCTCTCCTGGAGCTCAAACCCTGAACTGCCGCCTACCTTGGGCAGTCGTCCTAACAAATTAACCTAACCTGGAAGGCTAGACAGCTAATAATTACTGTTCTTCAGCCGCAGAAACATGAGAAGCCAAGCTGTACTGCCTGCACTCGGACCGGCCGAGGCAAGACGCCGCTGTCCTCACGGAACACACGACAAAGCAGCACCCATCGACGCTTCGTTGCACTCGGAGGTTAGCCGAAACGCAATGACCCGCATCAGTTGCCGGGATAAACCTCCGGCTTTCCGAAAGTAAAACAAAACCAACAGTTACGCCGGAGCAAGGACTCTGTTTCGTGTTTCGTTTCTGCGCGCCTAGCAACTGCCAAATAAGCGGCATTAGTTTCTCGGGTCTCTCATCGCCCTAGTCCGAGCGCTGCCTTGACAGCGCGTGCCTCGTAACAAGGAAACCACCAGCCGAAAGCTATCTCACGGCACCGTCTTCTTTAATTTGTTTCTTCCTTCATTGGGCGCCGCGTTTTATCGACTAATTATTCCCCGGGGCACCCGCGTGCAGCGGACGACAGGAAAAAGTGTCACCGTCCGCCTGAAACACGCCTCTCTTCCTTTCTGAAAGAGACGGCGAAAGCTTGCATCCGTGCAAGAAACGCACGCGCTACCCAGCCGACTGCTTTCGGTACTTTGTATTTTGCTTAACAGCGCGCGGCGCGGATGCCAATACAAAGGAAGATCTTTTTGGGCAGTATTCCCAGTGCGCGACCTCGAGGTACGAAGAGGAAATGCGAATGGCTCGGCAGATGGTTGCTTGCCTTCAACTTTCACACCTTGCTCCTTGTGCGTGGACGGCAACCGATACGTCCACGCCGCCCAGCGCTGACTGGCCTGGTTGACGGCGCCGTATTCCTAGGCGATCCCCGGCCGTGACCGTCCAACGAAGCTCGACGGACTTGTAATAAACTTGTACTGCCAAGACTGGCCGTTCAGTCAAGCAAGAACGGTGCACCCGCTCTTCTTGGATATCAATATCTACAAGCCGGCAGGGTGTTCACATCCTCGCGTCCAACGGATGGTAAAGTGCGGGCGAAAAACATAAAAACTGTATGTGTCCATAGTGCCGTCACCTGTTCTGCCCGCGGTGCGGTCGGTAAGGGCGAACGTTTTAGGGGTGGAGGAGCGCTGCACTCACCGTTGCCGCTGTTGTGTATCCGATATGGGCCGGGCACAGGTTTAGGAGATTCCACCAACACCAGACATTTCGGACGGGATGTCGGGCACTTTGAAAGCTGACAAGGCACCACACAAACCAAGCGTTCACCGAGTCGGGCCCCCAGCGGGCGCTGCTCAGCCGACGACGTTGTGCGGTCCGTCCGCAACTTTCTCAGTGACCATCCGTAACAAAGTAGTTCCGCAAAGCGATCTCTTCAACAGTAAGTAGCAAGTTATAAGCTAGATATAGGCGATTAATTAACACTGCGCTACTCGTTGTATCATGTTCGTGTTACTTCAGTTCTAACGTAGAACAGCATCATGCTTGTGGACAAAGCGAGTTCACAAGCTTTTTAGTTGTATCCTTCCGCTAAAAAAAAAATGACTGGATTGGATTGGCGCGGCTTGCTGCTGTGAGCTTAAAAACACGCCAGCGACGCTGCGTTGTTTCGGTTCATTGTTCTGGTTTCGTTTGGTTTCGAAATGGGTTTTGAGTAGGGATAAAAAAGCGCTCTAAGAAGGCGTAACAGAGAATGAAAGACCAACACTAACTAGTGCCGCGTCAAGAACATTAGTCAAGCAATAAATTGGATGCTTGCCCGCGTAGTTAACCGGTTAAACCACGTTCATTTTGTAGCGTAGAGCAGGATGGTGACTACACGGTAGTTCCAGGATTTTTGGCGTTTTATATCAGTGTCTATAAACGTTGGCAGGTGCGCCACGATTCTTATAGTGTTCCTAAAAATACCCTCAGAGCCAGTTCGAGTTCTTTATTCGCAGAACAGTACGAACGCCACGAATGTCGCCACCAATTCAATCCCTTTTTCGTCACGAACAGTCCGAAGAGTGGAGACGTGCTGCCATCTCTTGTACAAAGCGCAGTAGGAGCTCTCCGCCCAGCACACCTAGCGACCTTGGCGAGCAACAGTGGCAACAGCAATCGGCGCGGTTATCTGGCGGATCAGCGTTGATCAGCTGGTGCTGCTGCCGTAGAATTCCCATCTGCTAGTGAAACCT
Organism: Haemaphysalis longicornis; assembly: GCA_013339765.2. Lineage (NCBI taxonomy): Eukaryota > Metazoa > Arthropoda > Arachnida > Ixodida > Ixodidae > Haemaphysalis > Haemaphysalis longicornis. The sequence goes on along the minus strand of JABSTR010001039.1, from coordinate 132,320 downwards.
GGCGGCGGCAGGCAGCGATCTCGCAGCTGGAGCCGAGCCAAGCTGGCGGGACCGTCCGTCATCCGCCGTCGTCGCTCCCTAGAACAGATGATGCCTGGCGCGCGGCCGCACGCGTTGCTACTGCTGCTACTGAAGTCGTGATCGTCGCCTCCGAAGGAGCCTCCGCGTCGACTCTGCTTTCTCGTTCTGCTGCGACGAAAATCGGCGGCCGAATCATGTCGGCCGACGTCTTGGACGAGGAGCTCGCCTATTACTGGACGAGCCCCAAAGTTGTGGTAAGACGGCCGTATTTGAGATGCTGATGCGGTTGTTGCTTTCTTTTTTTCTTTCATCGTGAAGTGACGCGGGTTTGCACGCATTGGTGACAGCTTTTTCTCAGCGCGGACCGCTAATGATACGGTCGCCTCGCGAGATCCGTTCGCAGTGTGCGTAATTCACCCCCGCGGCGTTTTCGTTGTTGTCGGGGCGAATGGAAACAGAAGTTATATACGGCCGCGCGCGATCTTCGGAGTCGCTGCGCAGCGAGCGGCCCTCGTGGGTCATGGGTGCGCGGATTGGGAGAGTGCGGCAAAAAATGGTGCAATGGCCTGCTCCCCCCCTTCCCCCCTCAACCGCCCCCCTTTTGGGTTTACTTAACCCGTCTCTTTGTCTGGCATCTTTTGCAACATCTGCCCCCTCCGTGCCGATCTTTCTGTTCTTGTGTGACTCTTCGTCGCTAGTAGCAGCGCGCTTGCTGCGTGTTGGTTTCACTTTTGTGGCTGGCGTGCTTTGGTTTTGATTTTGGCGCAGCCGTCAATTCCGCGTCCTGCAGCGAGCAGTACTGCTGGCAGCGATACGCTTGATTGGTCTGGCCTCCAGGCGATCAGCTTGGCACGCGACGGGAGAATAAAGTGTTCGAATGATAGGGCAGCTGGAATTGAAATAAAACCTGCGAAATCGGAATCAAACATATATGTCGCTTGTTGTAGGTTAGTGATCGGTGCTTGTTTAGGTTCGATTTCCGTTGTCGCAGCCGTGGTTACAACTCTGGTGTGCGAGTCTTTGTTCTCGCTTTCCTTAAAGGCAGAGGCGTGCGTCATCGCGAAGACATTTAATGACGAGACTTTTTCTCGGAAACTGCGTATTTCCCCAGAGGCGCGGTCTTCTGCGCGCGCTTCCATTATTGTTCGGCTGGGCGTTTGTGCAACTTAGCGCGGCGCTCCAAAGTTCGCAACCGCCGCGTCACGTGCGTAATTGTTGCGCGGTTGCCTGCGGTGACAGCTACACCAGCTACACTGATTGTCGCGCCTTCGCGAGTCAGGAGAATTGAGTTGATCACGTGACTCGCGCGGCCCGCGCGCTGGAACTTTGCGACTGTGTGCGACGAAATTTCAGATTTCGAAATATGGTCTGGCGTTCGTCGTGAGCGCAGCGTATAGTTGCATGCGTGCGTATATGCGTGGTCGATGCGCCTGCGGAAGTCGAGATATACTGTTACGACACGCGTACATTTTCCGCTGTAGCTTGATCCCAGGCGCGCTCGACGTCTAGCGCGCAATTGAGTCACGCGACGCGAGAGTCTGTCTGCGCGTCTGAGCTGCGCGCGGAACTCCGTGAGCAAGAACTTGTATGCTTTGCCAAAAACTATGCAGCAAATCAGAATGGGAAATTTTTGAAACATATGTGAAAGGTAGACCGAAAGAAGAGAAAAACATATGCCCCCGAGGTGCAACCCGAAACCATGCACGGTACTATACCAAAGCGCAGGAAACAATTACCGTACCATATAAATACCCATGAAAGTGGAGGGGAGCACAGTCTCCCTGGGAGCGTAGTTGGTATCGCACTATTCCTGTATTCCGGAGGTAGTGTATTTGGGTCCCACTTGGAGAGCCTGTTTTTCTCCACAGAGATTTCTTTCTATCTTTCAAATATTTCAAAAACTATATCTGTTTGAAGAAGAATAAATGACTATCCACCTTTTTCCCTTCGCCTAATATGGCATTCTTGACTGCTGGCCCCTTTTTTCTGTATGTGTGTGTGTATATATATACAATTAAAACCCAATCTGGTGAAGTCACCTGGAACCGCGAATTATTTCTTTAAAGCGAAGACTTCGTAAAATTCGGGACTGTAATTTTACAACCACTTTATTTTATAAATTCGATGTCTAAATGGAGGTGCATCCTAGCAGCTACCGTGACACTGTAACTGCAGAGCCCGTAACGCTCACCTGCCAATAATTTAGCAGTGCGCTTAAAGTCCGCGGTGAGAATAAGCCAGTCGTCGCACCCCAGGAGATGCGCGAAACAGAGCACTTTCTGTTGTCACTTCTCCGCTGAGCAGAACATTCTTGGCTCTCATATCCTTGAACCACGCAAACAGGGCCTCATCCAACTTCTCGTGTGGGGTGATCTTGAGGTTATTTTTCATCGGTGCAATTTTAAACGAAATGGCATGGATCATGGCGCCCTTTTGTTTCAAGATTGTAAAAAGCGTGCTGGCTGGGACGTTGCACTCTGCTGCCACGGGACTGCCGAGTTTATCTTGTGGAGCTCCGTAAAACTAGGTGCCTCATTTTTTTTTTTTCTAACATGGTGCAATTGTTTTTGTAGCATCCTGACAAGATGCATTCGAAATTGGCCCTGTTTTAAATGTGTCTTGGTCCGACTGGTTTTTTTAAACAGTGGGCCGGTTGCCGGTCCATACTTAAAACCAGCCGTCATTGGCCGTTTTTTTGCCCTCGTGCCGTGCTTATGTCCGTTTTGGCATTTTATAAGCGTCAATTCAGCAACAGAGACGATAAATATGTGTCGACAAGCTGCACGAGGACATGCGAGCAGAGAAAATATGCGGGCGGGCACGCTGCCTGAGGTGGAGGGGGACCTAAGGAAGAAACAAAACAACGAAATGCTGCCGTCGCGGTCAGCATTGTAGTTATTTTTCAGTGAAGCCCATACAGACCAATAACCGAGCTCTCAATCACTTTCAGTACAAAGGTTATGTTTATTCCTCTCCAAAAAAAGCTACAATAAATGACCCTGCATGTCAAAAACATGGCGTCTTTTTTTTTTTTTCAACACAAATTAAACAAGCTATATACCACGCCCCCCCTCCCCTTCCCCCTCCGAAGGGCCGGTTTCTTTTTTCGGGGAAAGGTGGCGACCCTAGTCTTTCTCGAAATACTTTGTGAATGGGAATGGCGCTGAATATTTTTCGTTAGTTCGAGTTCATAAAGGCATTAAGCCATATAGGCACCTGCGGAGGAATCCGCATTTGTTTGTTAGATGGGGAAATTCATAAGATCGAGTTTTGACTGTGTGTGTGTACATATATGTATGTATGTGGGTATGTATGTATGTATTACAAAAACACACACAATATACAGGGTGTCCTATCATGCACCAAGATTTTAAGAAAGGACAATAGCATGACTCGAAGAAAACCTAGTGCATAATGTTTCCAGTGCAGTGAAGTAGAGGCCAGCATTTTTGTGCTAATGAGATTTAATTAGGTAATTGTAATTAATTATCTAACTAGAAGTACTGTCTAAATCATTAAAGTGTCAATCTAAGGAACTTGTAAGTACCCACGAGGGACATCTAACTGCACTACTTTCAGCGACGTACTAATCGCGCGCTCATTTTTTATCAGTGGTAAAGAAACCCCACGATATGGAAAAAACTCCCACCTCCCCTCGCGGGAACCCCTGTGTAGATGCGACGCATAGGGGGTTCACGTTGCAGCATTGGACAGTGGAGGAACGGCGCTGGAACGATGGAGCGGAGCGGCGCAGGCACCGCGTTTTATAGCGCGCATAACGGTAAGGGGACACGCCGGCGCCAGTGTGTCTGCCATGGCTATGACGCAACACAATCCAACACAATCCACTTTAATCCAATCCAAGCCAATCCAATCCATTCGAATCCAATCCCATGCCCCTCGCGAGAGAGTGTTCGCTATCGGAGAGGACAAGGGGTGAGCGGCGGAGAGCGCAGCTGGCGCGCCGAGGAGAATGGGGGAGGGGCGGACGCCGACAACAACGCCGACGACGCCGGATGCAGGGACAAGGCGAGTGAATAAGATGCAGTCGCATCTAAAAATATACCACATCACGGCACTCCCACCCACATCATAAACGAGCGCCCTCAAATAAGCTGATTGAAAGAAACTAGTGCTTTGCCTGCCACATGCCCAAAGATACAGCACATGCATGGAAGGAGCAGCAACAGCAAGTTTTGCAGGGAGCATGTGGCAGATAAAGCACAGACTTGGTTGCGATTTCTTCTTTCTTTATTTATTTCGTTCTGGCTGACTCAGAGGGAGCCTGTCCGAGGGCGCTTCTTTATGAAGCGGGTGGTAGCGCTATCGTGTGGTGTTTTCATATTTCACGAGGTTTCTTTTTCAGCAAAAAAAGATGAGTGCGCAATTAATACGGCACCGAAAATGGCGTTGTTAGATGTGCCTCATGGCTGCCCACAAGTGTCTCATTGACATGTTAATGATTGGGACAGTACTTCTCGAGTTAGATAATTAATTACAATGATGATTGATTGATTGTAGGGTTTAATGCGCCGACGCAACGCAGGCGATGAGGCGCGCCGTAGTGGAAGGCTCCGGATTAATTTTGACCACCTGGGGATCCTTAACGTGAGCCGAAATCTCGTACACACGGGCGTTTTTGCTTTTCGCCTCCATCAGAAAAGCGGCCGCCGCGGCCGGAAATTGAACCCGCGACCTCGTGCTCAGCAGCGCAACACCTTAGCCACTGAGCCACCGCGGCGAGTAATTAATTACAATGAGCTAGTTAAATATCTTTAACGCAAAAACTACTGGCAGCTGCTCCCCTGTACTGGAAACATTATGCACTAGTAGGACTTGCTTCGCTGGCTAGTTGGTTCATGACGTACGAAGTAATAAGTTTGTGCAAAATATGAGGACGAAGATGGAGAGGACACGACAGTTAGAAGTTGCGCTCGTCTTGTCCTCTCTATCTTTGCCTGCGTATTTTACGCATGCTTATTCCTTCATATGCACTAGGTTTTCTTCGAGTAACGATATTGCTGTTTTTTTTTAATCTTGGTGCGTGATAGTTGGGACACCCTGTATATGTGCAACTGTGTGTGCGTGCATCTGGGCATATTATCTTTTGCTTTTGCAGTAGTTCATATGAAGCAAAAGATTTATGCTCCTATCCATACGCTGCCATCAAGTTTCATTTGCATAATATTTGTGCTATGCTTGGGGACACCTGACAAAAGGCACAGACACTACATCAGCACCATTTGTCAGCATGCAATAGCACTCGGTTTAGCGTGCGCTTTGGTAGGCGTGGAAACAGCCGCACATTCGAAGAGCTCATGCTGTTGTGTGCGAGAGCAAGCTGGCCTAGCCTGCACATTCTCGATCACGTCTAGCGCCTTTGCATGGTTGTATGTGTTTCTGCTTTCAAAAAAATTAAAAAAAAAGTGCAGTCTACTACTGTGTTTCTCTGTCCTTGTCCATTGCACTTTTTTAATTTGTTGAAGCCATGAAGCCACTCGCCCAACAAAGCATTCTGTTAAGCTTTTGCTTTGCATGCATGGGCCATCGGGTCACCACGTTTAGAGCAACGTGAACCTTGATTCTCTAATGCGAAGCAGATGCATTTCAAAACTCCAAATAGTTTTCTTGCATGTTCCGTGAAGCTACTTTCAACTTGACTAGCAAATTGTAGCAGGCATATGTTAAGAAAACAGTGGCATCTTTAGTCACCAGATGACTCTGGGGTTTCACATCTTTCTGATGAACAGTTAAATGCTTTATTAATTCTCCTTCTTTCCTTCTTTCCTTCCTTCTTTTTCTTTCTTTTTTTTTTATTTTCCGAATGCTTCTTGGGCTTTTTTTGGAGGAATCTAGTCCTGAAAAACCATGGTAACTCACTTTCGGAAACATATATCTAAAAAAAAAAACATCAACACTGTTTTACTTTAAAGAATTTCCTTTGGTGGCTGGCTTAACTGTATTCAGGCCTCAAAGGATGCATATGCAGATATATGCAGTTATATTGCAAGTGCAGCAAATATGCAGGCAAAACTACTCCTAAACACTGCAAGTAAAGGAAAAGCCAGCATCATTACTAGGTCGCTAGAAGTTTGTGGCTCGAAAAAAAAAAAAAAATAGACAGGTAGAGGAATGAGTGTATTTCTTGCCCCTTCAAGCCTCATTAAATATTTGTGATAATTTTAAATTGCTTTTTCTTTTTGTCATTCTGCTTCAACTATCTTGGGCACATTCATATCATTTTCTCAGATATGACAATCAAATTTGTCATGCGACAAGGTGATATGTCATATTATAAATTTCGTAATGTACAACCATATCATTTTCATTGCTCTTTAATTGTAATCAGTAATAGTTTTTTTTTTTTAGTCGTGACAGTCATTGTACTCCGATCAGAAAACACATCCGAAAGAGTCATTTAACTTTACTTCAAAAATGTTACACGCTACTTATTTATTTCTCACTGCATCAAAAGCATCATAGCGAGCGAAATGAAATATTGTTTAGGGCTTGTGTATATACACTGGAAACAAATAGGTGCCCAGAAACGTTATTGTTCCATGTGCGTGGCCAATGCGTAAGAAACCTTCGCATCTGCAAAAACGGAAATAGTCAAGGTTTGCCGTTGCCTCACGCTTTGCCAGTTATATTAACACAGGTCTGGGAAAGTCGGCTAAGTGTGAATGCCAAGATGAAGCAACTTGAAAAAAAAACCTCGCCAGCTGCTTGCCATTCGCAAGTGTCGAAAGTCGTGCTCTGAACAAAGGCACACACAAGTGGAGCCTGACAGGGAGATGGCGAAAGCTGGCGTTTTTGCTGCTGTGCCTGGCTTGTTTGAGCAACAGGAAGCTGGTGATAATGCGTCACGAGTGCTTTTCCACCTAACTACAGAGGTGCGAAACGGTGTCACGAGTGCTCTTCCACTTTACTGTAGACAGGCCTGGCATGTTACAAACCTTTGGAAGCAGCAGTTGCAAACAAAGTTGATGCTCCGAAAAGTCTTTGAATAAACAATACTGTTTTTTTTTTTTATAATAGAGAACAACAACAATAATAATAATATGATATATATCCGCCGTGAAAATGTAAAGAGTATTTCTAGTAAGAATCATAAATTCCAGCTTCATTTCTGACTAGATTTATAGACTCTAGGTAGAATCGACAGCTTCTAACTAAGAAAAATTCTTAGTCTAGTTGCAGGTTTTTTTTTCTTCCAACTGGTCCTGATGAATGCTAGCTGGAAGTAATAGCTGCCAGCCGGAACAAATTTCAATCCAGCTAGAAAAAATATTCTTTTCACCTGGGACAATGCAACATAATATTATGTAATAATAAAATGTCTAGTAACAGTGGATGAGTGACAGTATCAGCCGCTGTTTATGGAGAACTGTTGTTTGTTTTACTCCCAAGAGTGGTTGTCATTACATAGTCGGGAAAAGGAGTATTTTATGGGCCTAGGTCATGTTTGATCCCTTTTCCAGTTGGGCAATGCTGGACAATGCTTTGCAGAGATTTTTTGTTTCTTATTGTCGAAAGATGTGTATGTTTTATAAAGCATGTGTGAATTTTCTAAAAATTTTCTATTTTATGTTGATGTTCCTGCTTTGTATTTGTATAGCCAATCACTGAGATTTAATTTAAAAATTTGCGTTGCATCTGTTACATGTTGCAGTAAATGTATTTATGTGAGAAGCTTGTTAGATATTTTTTTAACCCTATTATTTCTGCAAAATGTGGCAGAGCTGTAATTGTTAGTGCTGTGCAAATATTCAAAATTTTTCATAATTTACCAGTTCTTGTTGAGTTCAGTAGCAAATGCAGGTAGGGAAGGGAAGGGTGGGAGGCATGCTACGACACTAGACTCTATAGGCTCAGTACAGTCAACCGTACCTCATTTAAAACCCAGTAAGAAACTAAACAGGGGGTAAAACATGCAAAGAAATAGTGGAATACAAAAAATAATTACATCCTTGTTCACCGTTTTAGTTTAGCAGTGCTACCTCCGCATGCGATCTTTCATGTGTCTTGTAAGAATTAAATAACCAAGCCAGCTGATTGCTGTCCTAAGCAGTTTTTGGGGCAGAAATGAATAAAGGAGGGATTGTTCCAGCAAAATACTCCAGGGTATCTGTTAAGAGAGTAACATAGAGAGTAATGTAGTCAATGAAGTTATTATGACATTGCACCAGCTCTTCACATATGAGCGATACCAAGCGTCCCCTTTTGACTTTTAAAAATCTGGCAGCTGATAAAAGTTGGCCCTCAACTTATTTGGTGGATGTTCAGCTTCACCACCACCACCTGTTTCTTTTTTAGTTCATGACAAGGGGGCTGTCGTGCAGATGTCAATTGCTGCTCTTATCTCGTCCCAACCTTGTCATCATTACCATCATATCGAAGTCCACTGCAAGAGCAAGGCTTCTCAAATAGATTCCCAACTTCTTCCCAAGAGTATGATTGCTCAGTCTTGGTGAGGTTGTGGCGCAGTGCTGTTTGTGTCCCAGGGAGCATTGTAGTAAAGTTGCACCAATCTAATGTAATCCTTCCAGGTATCCTGGTTGATGTCTTCTTCCATACCAGGTAGCACTCCGAACCTGCCTGAGCACACTCTTTCGCCTTGCTCTAGAGACATCTCTCTGCTGTTGTACAGTGGCTGACTGTTTTTTCGGACTCCAAAAATTCAGACTTGCTGCGTATTCCGAACTTTCCCGAGGAACCGTGAGTTGTCCCATAGGAGTAATGGCTCATGGATTTTTCGAACTGCTCTTTTATTCGGACTGTTCTTCATTCCCCTCCAGGTCCCAAAAATCGGTCGGCTACTGTATTAATGGTACTTGATTGATTGTAGGGTTTAACGCGCCGACGCAACGGAGGCAATGAGGCGCGCCGTAGTGGAGGGCTTCGGGTTGATTTTGACCACCTGGGGACCTTTAACGTGCGCCGAAATCTCGTACACACGGGCATTTTTGCTTTTCGCCTCCATCAGAAAAGCGGCCGCCGCAGCCGGGAATCGAACCCGCTACCTCATGCTCAGCAGCGCAACGCCTTGCCACGAGCCACCACGGCGGGTATATTAATGCTGCTTCCCATGTGGTCCACCCGTTATCTGTCTTTTGGATCGTATCGGGGGCTGCCTAAGTGAATTCTCTTGGGTTAGCGTGTAGTTCATCTCCCAACCTGTGGGGCACTGCCCCCTCACCCTCTTCTCTGCCCGCACGCACAGCGTGCAGGTGAAGTGCGTGGGCCCCAAGCTGGTGCCCTTCCTGAAGACGGTGGCGCTGTACTTCGTGGTGGCCATCTCGTGGCAGCCCTCGTGGCTGGGCTGCCTGCTCAAGTGCCTGCCCGTGGCCTTCCTCATGGTGTTCGTGGTGCTGCACGGCATCTCGCTCGGGGACGCCCGCCACTGCTACTCGCGCCGCGTCCTCTCCGGCCTGGGCCTCTCCTGCCTGGGCGACGCCCTGCTCGTCTGGCCCTGGGGCTTCCTGCCCGGCATGGCCGCCTTCGGCGCCGCCCACCTGTTCTACATCGCCGCCTTCGGCACCCGCCCCCTCACCCTGGCCGGCGCCGTCTGCCTCGCCTTCGTCGCCGCCGCCGCCTCTTTCCTCCTGCCCGGCCTGCACGGTGAGCGGGGCATTCGCGGGTGGTGGTACGCGGGGAAAAGAAATTGCTGGGCTCTCTTGCGCACACATAGACAATATGCTTTGAAGAGGCCATGCAGACAAAACACAAGTGTACGCAGCGCTTCCGCTGGATGACACCACCAAACTCCTCCAGGTGCGATTGTGTAATGGAGCGGGCGAGCGGAAGCCGCGCCCGCGCACCGCCGCGTGAGAGAGCAAGAAGAGCGCTCCCCGATGGGCCACGCGAGCCACCGTTGTAATGAAAATCAGTTAATTAAAAGAATTGTTTCAGTTCAGCCAATGGCTCTCAATATAGATAACACAAGTCTGGTTCATTCGAAAGATTGCCTCGTTAGAATCATACTCACACCACTTTTAATGCACACCTCACTCAAGTAAGCTATTTAATTGAGGAAAAAGGGAATGGCCATGTGACCCACTAGCTCATTTCCCGCAACAGAACCTGTGATGTCATATGTGGCAGCTCTGCGATTGGCTGAGGCCGGCAAAAGCAAACGCAAGTTAGGCAGGGCTTATAAGCCTGCCGAACAAGCTATTTGTGCTTAAATGTAATGCATATTCATTTTACAGCAGTAGAAGGGTGAAGTGAAAAGTTGTGAAAATTCACATAAGCATAGAAGTACTGATGCACGCTGCTGTTGGTACTGGGCCACTATGCTTTTTTTTCTAGCTGCACAGCAGCCCGCGTCACGAAATCACAATATTTGGCGGGAGAATGAAAATTTTAACCTAAATTTATTGATTTCTCAGTAAATACGGCATTGTTTGCTGCCGGACAAGTGCTGGAGCACTATAAACGCGAAATATTTCGAATAAAAACAAGACTTTATTTTGTCTGCAGTGACCCCTTTAATGCTTCCTTGTCCATGAAAATTGCATTGAGAAAACCTTAGTAGATAGTTGGAAAAAGTCAACATCCACAAAAGGTTTCTATAGAACAGGCACATGCAGTTGGCAGTGCTACAAAATCAAGTCTCACAGAACAGTGAGGAATAGAATTGAAACCTCAGTCACTGTGGTGACCTTTTGCATTACGTAGCATGGTCTAACGGCTTCCCTCGTGGTATTTGCTTATGAATTCCTAAATTTGTTTATTTGAATTTCATCCTGCTGTTCTAAGATGAACAGTAAAATAAAGAAAAGCTTTTAGGAACTTGCCATTTCCATGCAGCTAGGTCCACTTCTGGTGCAATCTGCTGGAAGTAGTCTGTGGTGGCAATAAACGTCTTCATGTTTTCAATGTTTGATGCTTTATTTTATGGATGCCACTCCTGGTAGTGGTATATGGTCGAACTTACAAGCCTCGATTTAAGAAATTTTGGGATATAATGAACTTCTGTCTCTCCGATTTCTTCCTTCCATTCCAAATACATACATTTCTTTTCCCCGTCAATCTAGCGAAGTAACGTCGTGCCACAAATTCAATTCAACGAAGGTTATAACTGTTACACCCCATTGGACCACAGACGTCCATCGAAGATTCGTCGGACATCCGGCATCAGACAATTAGGCGTCCGTCAGACATCAGCAGAAAGCCAGCGGACGTTTGCGTTTTCTCTTTTCGCCTCCATAAGAAAAGCGGCTGCCGCGGCCGAAAATCGAACCCGCGTCCTTGGGCTCAGCGGCATTACGCCCTAGCCACTGAGCCACCACGGCGGGTATTGATGGATACGTGCGTCTACAAGCGCATAGAGCAAGCACGGCTAATATATTAGTACACGTTTCATGCTCACGTCAGCAAATCTGTGGTCCAATGGGACATACACCGATCGCACCCTCTACGAGCAGAAATGCAAATTTTCATTGAGGTTCCACAACTTAAAAAGCAAAAAAGATGTTTTATTTTTCATGAATGGGTGAAGGCTTCTCATAACAGCTGGGAATGTGATAGCAGAGCAGTTTCTTTTTCCCAGAACACCCTCAAGATATTGATGTTTAAATTGCGCGTACACTGAGTGCACAAAGAATACTACACAAGACCATCGCCATGTTGTCACCGGCCGCAATGTCACTGACGTGAACAAGTTGTCCATCATGTACTGCCAGTCAGTGAGCTGCAGTAAGACGGGCTGGACTAAAGCGAGCTGAGATCAGTTCTTGGTGAGCATGGTGAGGCATGGAATCTCTGTTAGGGGTGCACAGCATGGTCAAAGAGCTTATAGAAGCTCACATATCTCATCAAATAGCTCATTTATTAAGAACCCCCAACTGGAAACCACATTCTCAAACAACTAAAGATCAACCAGACCAACAATACGGAAGACAGGAGCTTCCCCCTACCCCCTCTAATTCACAAAAAGCTGACTCTCATCTATAAATATGCATCCTGTATACCCCATCAGCTGTGGAGAGCAGAGGGCAAAGAGTGTACAGAAATGATTTCCCACCAAATTGGTGACGGTCTATGTGGATGCGGTGGAATATAGACATGCTGCTGCATTTACAATAGCAATAACCAACGACCCCGAAAAACCTCCTCCTGAACTCTCTAACTTCCTGGAGGTGAGAAGACACCTACAACTTGGAAACTGCGGAAGAGGCAGCCCGCGCGCTTGTTCAAAGGCCAACCCTTACAACCATAATATCCGATTCTAAGAAGGCCATTCAAAGTTTTGCCGCAAGCAACCAAAATTATCCAACAGCACCCACCACAATCACGAGTGTAACTCGTATGGACTCCGGTGCACGCTGGCCTTTTTACCTTTCTTCTTACCCCCGCACATTGAAACGATAAGCTGGCATGTAGAGAGTAAAAAGATACGAGGCATGCTTTGTTAAAACCTTCCCAAGAGAGCGTACAAAGGTCCATTGGTGGCGAGCATTTTTCGCAGAAAATCTTGATTGAATACGCAGTTTCTGGGACCTACTAGTTGGAAAAGTCGTGTCGATATCGTTTGACTTTTTCTTTTTTTCTAGAACGAAGGATAAAACCACGAGGGCGTCGTTGAGCTCAATGCTGGGGCTCTAGATAACAAGCCATTATGTGCTGCACTGACGAAAGCTGCGCAGACGTTGCACTGATTGTACATTAATCTGACTGATTAGGGTGTTAGGGGCCAGGGTGAGTCATAATGTGGCCTTATCTGAACTTATCATCTGCTTGCCACATGCTTTAGCACACGAAGGACGCATACCTGTCTGTGCCATTTGTGTTATCTGTAATAGCAAGGACAGCGGGATGCGGGGCCCACAGCACTTTGCCTGTGTGTGATATTGATAATCGCATCGAGTGCTTTATGCCGCCTACAGATTAAGACAAAAAGGGTATCAAAAATGAATCAGAAGATTAGACAGCAATTTCTGCCTGCTCTTTTTCTTCCACGAAGGCTCTTTAATCTATACCTATAAAATGAAGTGCCCGACTGACTGACTGACTGACTCATCAACGCCCAGCGAAAACTGCTACATCTAGAGACTTGAAATTTAGGGAGTACATTTGCGACGTGGCGTAGAGGCTCACTAAAAGCGGACTTTTGGAAATTGTACTCCCAACCGAGGAAAGGGGGAAATTGTGTTTTCTTTAATCCGTGATTACCTTCTTCACCCGTTCACATTTTCAAGCGCTTTTTGCTGATATATGTAGCCCTTAAGAATATCTAAAAAGTAGTTTTTGGATTTCGCCCTAACCGGCACCATCGAGGTGATTCCGCATTACGGAAAAAAATTGTGTTCCTCAAGATTCTCAAATAAATCTTTCACCGATTCATTTATCCTACTGATTTTTGCTAGCATATTTACTCGTACAAATGCAGAAAACTACTTTTAAGGATTTCGCCCTGCGACGCCGCTAAAGGGCCAAATTGTTTTTTACAAATGACATGGCTGACGAGCCAAAAAGGCCTAACGGGTGATGTCCACGTCTAGCCAAACTGCTCTTTCAAACGGCTACAGATTTCATGGGCACATTGTGATTACGGTGTTGGGGGTCAATATTGCCAAAAATTTTAAAATTTCTCCATGGGGAGAGTGAAAAGCGGTAAGATAGTTTTTCAGATATTAATTTTTTTATCACACATCACTTGAGATATTGGACTGGTTTTTGTTGAGATAGGTAACTTACTCAAGTATCTAAACACTTTTCTACAACATTTTTATATGACACCCATCCAATAGAGGCAAGCAGGATTTCAGGAAAATTTTGTGTTGTTACACATTCGTCAATAACCACACAGCCAGTTGAGATATCCCATTCGTTTTTGCTTGCAAATACTTGCCCATCCGATTGCCCAAAAATCAATGTCGGGATTTTGTCCCAACATGCGGATAAAAAGGCAAGCGAGGTTTTTTCATTTACACCCCTCTGGACGTAGAATTCAGTAGAATTTCCTGCGTTCGCATAGCGCTCGCCATCTGTTGGCACTCTCTGCAACCACGCGCCTCCCGTAGGAGCCCTGTCATTTATCATAAATATAAAAGAGAAGACGTACCTGGTAAGAAGCGCAAAGGGTTAGCGCTCGCCATCTGTTGGGACTTCCTGCAACCCCGTGCCTCGTGTAGGGAGCCCATGTTGCTTATGATAAAACTGTACCGATGAGTGTTGTTCATATCTGCTGAGATAGCACTTCCCATGAAGAAGAATACCCCTCACCCAATCGGCCTCCATCATGTGTTCCCAGCGCAATCTCCTGCCGAATTCAAGTTGTGTTTACAACCTGATACCCTTCCTCATATCATATTAAGAGTGCAAGTAAGCCAAGCTCCCCCTTCTTCCATCCACTCTTCCCACCCATGAGCTGTGGGAGAACCTTGCGACTAACAGCGATCTGGATGTCCAGACAATTGTTCCTCCAGAGCGAAGGCTGCCCGCTCATCCCATGGCTTTCTGAAATTGGGAACCATTCCCACTTCTCCGGCTCAACACAACTTTTTGCACTCACTGACTCACTCGCTCGAGCGCGCCATCTTGGTGCAATTTGTTTAGCGAGAGTTGCAGTAAAACACGAGTGCCGGTCATTTCACATTACCGCGACGTGCCTGCGGTTGGAGCGCATGTATTGACAGCAGGCAAGAGCTCCCGAGTGTGTACCACTTCACGATGAACTAGCCAAATATGAAACTAACAAATAAATGAACACGTGTCATACCCATTAGTGTCATTAATATAATGGCCCACCCGTGCACCGCTGGGGACTACCGCTAGTTAATTATATACACTTCATCGTATACTCTTGTTCATCATACCAAATGGCACAGATGCCAATTTTTTTTACCTTTCTTCAAATGAAGCCTGAAGTTGAACGGCTACTCAGCTGCACCACACAACTGGTGGGGGTGGTCTCTTCTGGCCACCATGTTTCACTGCTACATGATGCTGTTACACCTTGACATGCATTGCCTGTCAGCACTGTACTAGCTGCTGCCTGTTCAACATTGTTAACCCTTCGGGGTCTGTTGTTGGGCCCTGCCTGAAAGCGCAACCCGGCCGTAGTGGTCCACTGTCGAGGTACGCCACACTCGGGTGTTCAAGGTTAAATTTTGCAGTTTTTCTCACTTCGATGTGCCCGCATTCTTTGTGCACATGATGCGCCATCTCTTGAGGGATTAGTGAACTTTTTTGAAGTTTTCCTCTTTTTGCACTAGGGTGCAGCAGAATGTTGAGCACAAGCTTTCTGAATTCCGGAGCGTTTTCACGTAAGCGTGTTTGCTGAGAAGTGCAGCCACTTTTTCATTGCGTGCGTGTTTTACAAAGGTGCACTTGCAAAAGCGCTGGTGACTTCAGTGAGCAAGAGAATTATGTGCCTTCATCAGATAGTGATGGCAGTGATTCGACAGAAGCGAGTGGCAAAGACCACGACGGTGGTGGAGGTGATGGCACCTCGGTTGACACACGAGGCAACTGTGAGTGGCCACGTGCTGCAGACAGGAAGGTGTATGTGAATAATTTGTCTCATTTCACTAATTTTCAGGCTTCCGTAACGTTTTATTTGGAGGCACACACAGCTGCAGAATCATGGTGAGAAAGAGCAGGGAAATACGCAGCACTGCCGCAACCTCATCCAACAGCTGGTGGGTGATCTGAGGGCTCGAGCCAGAAAGTGGGGCCCGTCGGCACGCATGGAGTGCGGGGATAGGCTAGATGGGACGAGCCATTTTGGCTCGAAGCTCCCAGGTCAAAGCAACAAAGACTGTGCTGCTTGTAGTGACAGAAAAAGAAAAGGAGGCAGGAGGAAAACTTTTTCTGCAAAACCTGCAGTAACAACCCTGGCCTGCACCCAGAAGAATGCTTCAAGTGGTTTCACACTTGGCTCAAATGCATGGGAAAAAAATATCCTGCGAGTTTTTCCTGCGCAGTTTGTGTTTCATCGCAGCGCTAGAAACTGGCAAAATTAGCTCCAGACCAGAACGGCCATAAAGTTATTGAAAGTTTCAGATTACAAAAGGCTAATTTATTACTTGATCCCCTGCACTAGACACGTTGAGCAGCTCACGAGTGAGGGGCGGCACTCTCTATATTAAGCTGCGCTCTACACTGGTGATGTGTTTATAGATGGACAGTTAGAAACCATGAATCAAGATCCAACTGATGGGCTTTGTGTCTGTCTGCCAGGCAGGGAACTCCGGGACCTTCCTGGGTATCATGGAAGGCTTAGTGGGCTGAGAATGCCCTACTGTGCTTCTGTTAATGCCGTATGGTATTTTCAAAATTTTGGCACTCAACTGACGGGCCTCCTAGAGGGGCCACACCGAAGCACCCTGCCTGGAGAGGCCTCAAACAACATGGCAAAAATTCTTAGTCCTACATTCATCATGATCATCACCAGCCTATCTACGCCCACTGCAGAGCAAAGGCCTCTCCCATTATTCTCCAATTACCCCGGTCCTGTGCCAACTGTGAACAATTTATCCCCGCAAACTTCTTGATCTCATCTGCCCATCTAACTTTCTGCCGCCCCCTGCAACGCTTGCCTTCTCTACAGATCCACTCTGTTACCCTTAATGACCAACAATTGGTTATCTTGCCTTCGTATTACATGCCCTGCCCACGTCCATTTCTTCTTCTTAATTTCTGCTATGTCCTTAACACGCGTTTGTTCCTTGACCCACTCCGCTCTCTTCTTGCCCCTTAATGTTACACCTATCATGTTCCACTCCATTGCCCGCTGAGTTGTTCTCAATTTAAGTTGAAAAACTTAACTAATGAAAAATCCCCACCTGTTAAAAACACTCGGAATCATAAAGCTCTTGGCCCTTGCTGCAGACGTCAAAGTGAAGCAAGCACAGCTACGCTCCCTGTCGAAATACCATTCGGCATAGGAGTGTACAAGAAAGGCACCGGATGACACACGTATTTTTTTTCTATCAAACTATCAAAAATGAGCTAGCTAAACGGTACAAATACTTGGCTATGTTGCTGAATGAAAGAAAGCGCTACTGAGATAGCCCTGAAGAACTTCTGAAAAGGAAAGAGACGGGAAACTCATTAAACATAGTGCATTGTCAATTTACAGGTGGCGAAAGTGAGGAAGTCATTTATATGGGCAGCAAGGATGGAAACAAAAGGCCAGTTAAGGTCTAGAAAGCAGGCAAACCAAGAATCAAGAAAGGAAATTTTGACGGGAACACTGAAGGAAGTTCATTGCATTTTGAGGCCCGAGTTGTCTGCTTGTGTACAGGGACCTGTATGAGTGAGGACTCGCAACAAGGCGGGGCTCTGGAAAAGATACAGAAACAGTCAAGCACTTGGTTGTCAAGGTATTCATGTAGCACTAAATGAAGGGAGTTCACTTTCCTGCAAGCACTGGATTTTACCCTTGAGGGAGGCATTAACTGGCCTGGAGCAGTAAGCACTGAAAGCGGGGTTTCCTATCGAATAAAAACTGAAACAGCTATGAAACTTGTGACCTTCCAGTTAAAATGAAAAGCTATTCAGTTTTTATACTGCCTCTGACAAAATCCTTGTAAGAGGTTACCACACCCTGGTCAGATGGACTTGTGTTTCGGGGAGGGAGGTACGTGAGAGTGCCGCGGCCGACAGAAGCCTGAAAATACTTGAACTGTGACATGCAGAAGTCTATATGCTTCACAGCACCAGTGGCAGGTTCTCTGCTGCTCAGTGTTGATTTTTCTGGCACTCTGAAAGCAATGTGTCTCGCTAACTCCCCAAGTTAACTGAGACTCTTTGCACAAATGATGCGACTGTCATCTGCGTCCTTTGTTTAGCTGCTGCACTTGTGGACGCTCCACGATTGCAGGCATCTACCTGTGGGCCGTGCCGCTGTACGGCTTGGTGCTGATGGCGATGGTGTGGCGCGGGGTGTCGCGCGTGCGCTTCTTCGACGAGCTCTGGACGTGGACCAAGCTGTGCTCCTGCTTTGGGGGCATCCTGTTCGCCGCCTCGGACACGCTCATCGCCTTCAACCTCTTCTACCTGAGCACGCCCCCCTCCTACATCCAGCACCTCATCATGCTCTCCTACTACGCCGCCCAGCTGGGCATCGCGCTCTCCGTGGTCGACTGCCGCACCATGGCCGCCATCAGTGCGGCCAACGAGCAGAAGGCCCCCTGCCGCAACGGCAACTCTTCCTCCCCCGCGCAGCCACCAACCACGGCCAACGCTTCCTCCAAGAAGCGGCTAGAATAGACACGTCTAGAGGCGTGGGAAGGACTTGCGCGGCACTGGGCGCTGTGAGCACACTGCTACCTCCCTGGTGAACTAGCTGTACCCCTGCGGTGACTTTTAAACTGTGCTCAGTACCGTGTAATATCTAGTTGGTGGCTGCTAGCTCTGAGGTGAAACTGACGGAGGGACATGGCAAAGGTATGCGCTCCAGCTCGGTGTGTGGCGGGGTGTTGTCTTTCATTGTCAGATGTGGTGCTGCTGCTGTTGCGCTGGGAGTTTGGCGTGATGGACTTCTGGTGGTGTGTCCATCGCAGTAGCTGCAAGAGGAGGCTGGAGTGCTCATTATGCTCAAAACGTGCTCTCGGCGCTCCGTCTGCGATGCAGCGACAGAACTTACCCGGTGTTGTTTGCTGGGTGTCACAGCCTTGTTGATGGTCAACCTGCTCCACCGCGAATCGGCTGTTGCGAAATGTAGATTTCTTTGTCTCTTTGAACAAAATTCTCTGCGTGGTCTTTTGTGCTCGCAGTTGCGTGCGGTTCTGATGAGTGAAATCTGATGTTAGGCGGATTATGGAAATTTGTTGTCTTGTTGTCAACCGATGAATGGGGCCAAGTGTTGCACTATCTGAAGTGTTGCGCGGCGTACTTGCCTTGCAGCTCGTACTTTAGTTAGTAGTTTGGTGCAGATGGGTAGGCGGCCATTGTTGTACCCTGTACATCTGCTGCCGGTGTCGTTTTCGTGGCTGGTAGCGTTCCAATTGTAGTTGTGTGCGGTGGGCGGCCTGCCACCAAGTGCAACGACTCTAGATGACATTCTCAATGTTTCCTACTCGACCTGCCAGTGTTTTTTTGACAGTATTATTGGTGAGAGGGCGAGTATACGGTGCTGGCCACGCGATGTTTTTACAATCCGAAGGTTTTAGCTCGTAGTCGTGCACTGAAAAAACTGGAGGCCGCTAAAGCATTGTGCTCCACATTTTTTTTAAGCCCCATTGCCAAAACAGCTATTGTGATGCCCAGGCTTCCACTGCAATGTACACAGTGTTCCATAACCGCACGCTTTGTTCTTTTCTGTAGTGAAGTACATTTGACTGCTGCTCACAGTTAGAGATGAGTGTTATTTCGTGGGATTAGGGCTGCATCTTTGGGGCTGTAAAAGATCACAAAATTGGAATCTGTGCTGCAAACTCGTGGTGTTACCAGTCCACCCTGTTTTTATTTCATTCATCTCGGGGAATAGCACCACCCCCAACGTCTGGTCACTGAAATGAGTTCGTTTACATCCGTACAAGTGTCCACCATAGCACGCTTGTTAGAGGGTGACTTGAGTGTTGACGTGCGGTGCACGCATGTGCAACTGATTCAGAGGAGAATCGATTTTTTTTATTCTTTTCATATTCATACTGTGCAGTATTTGATGTTAAACATCGCCAGTTCATCATTTACAAAGTTGTAGTTTGTACACTAGAAAAACAAATCTCACTCGTGCAAGAAATGTGCACCTTGCTGCTATGATAGTGTGTCGTGAGAGTGCAACAGTTTTCTATTGCGTGCTCTCAATGGAGAATGTTTAGAAGAGATTATTGTATACCCTGCTTGGTCAGCAGCTAGTGCAGACGTGCCACAGCTATTCTCAAGAAAAAAGAAAAAAAAAAGAATTCATCAAGGCACTGGTATGCATGCACTCGATTGCCATAAAGGTTTGCATTTCATTTTTTCCATCCACATGTAATGTTCGATTAAAGCGCGAGACACATGCACGACGAGAGAACGTGATTGGCATGCGACTGATTGTGACGACTATCGCACAGGACCAGTTTTGGCGTTGTACGCTCGTCGGAGGAGGCTCATGACGTGCAACTGGCGAACCAGATGCAATCGTACAACTGTTGCGACCTTCATGCGGCCGCAGCCAGTGAGAGCACGTCATAATGACACCACTGTGAAAATTGCTTTCTTTCAAAGCCCCAAGGAGACGCTAGTGACAATTTTGAGGGGAGCAGCGCCGGGCAGAGCAGGACACACTCGCGCGCTCTCCACCGACCTTACCCGCTTCTGCATAGGAGGAAGAAGGGGCCCGCCACAAGTGCATTTTTTTCTGCCTTCTGTGTACATGTGTATATAATGTTTTTTTTTTTTTTTTCAGAAGTGGATTTTGCCATTATAAAAATCTTGGTGAATTAGGGTGGCTCATGGCTGCGCGAAGTTGGCGGTGACAAAAAGCTCCAGCAAACCACCTCAGAGTAGCAGAGAAGATAACGATAACGCCACACACGTCATGCGTAAACAGCGACAATAAAGACACCTGATTGCTAGACGCACGTTGCCAGCGGTACCAACAGCATGGACAGGTGAAATCGTCGGCGCTACAAGTCCCCACACATTTTACTGAACATGTGAAATGCAGTGTTTAACGTAACAGCACTACTCATTTTTACTTCAAGTCGATAAGGGTTTTCTTTTCCTGCTCGGATTTCTCTTGCCACATCTAAATCGACTGGAGTGTGCCGAAGCAGAGAAGCAATATGAGCGAAAAATAGTGATTGAAGCGACAGTGACAACGCTTGCATGCGGTCATCGGAGCATGTGTCTCAAATCACGCAGGCGGCTAGGTCGTGGCAGCCATATTCGGACCAGTGTGCCATCGCATCGAATGGCTCCGTCGTGTATGTGTCTCACACTTTATGCTGCATTGGATTGAGGCTGAGTTCTGACTAAATTGTATTGAAGGAGTCCATCAAAGAGTATGCCACTATTTTTTCTTTTTCAATCAGTGCTGTAATGCCATAAAGCGCAGACTAGATAGATGTAGCTAAGCGAGCTCTGTCTGATGGCCTGGCCAGAATTGGTTTCACTGTATCACAGGGGACTACTGATACACAGTCATCCTGCCTGAATTCTCCATTGCTTTTTTTTATGGGGGGGTCAGTTACTTGTACTGATGTCCTTAAGTTGTTTTTTCTTTTGTCTAGTCGTTTGTCATAGTCTTCATTTGTATTTGTGATCATTTCTTTATACTCCCCCCCTCCCCTGCCTGGCCAACTGCAATGCCATATTGGGGTAAATGCTGGGTTGTGTAATAAATAAATTAGTGAAGAGGGCTTTCGCAAAGGTTGCTTATGCAAGAGAAAATATGTGCCCGGTCAAAATGCATGCAGTGAAGCAAGAGTCGCAAACAGCGGTAGAAATGGCTAGCATCTAGATTTTTATTGTGCTGTATGTAAAATGATGTTCACCACTTATCTATCAACATACATAAGAAAAAAAATTATTGTGGTGTTAGAGGCTCATTAAAGTGCCGCCCCACATTTCACTCCGTGCAAATCTATGCCCATTTTAAAATCAATTTAGTATGTGTGCATTTTGCAAAGCAAGCAAAATAAAACAAAATAAAGTTGCAAGGTGTTCAGACTGTCAACTTGGTGTTCTCGCAGTACTATATGCATTGAAAGAGAAAGCATCAAAGAGGTACAGTGTACAACCGCTCCCTGTAAGCACAAGTTTACGAGAGTCCTTTTTTCTTTTCTTTTTTCAGTGTTGGTTTTTCTGACCGTGTACTGTTTCTTACATTCCGTCTTTTGCACACAAAGACTACCAACAACGCAAAATGGTTGGCTGGTAACTTGTGCTTTACCTCGTCATTTTCCTTTAACATTGCACTAGTGGCCTGATTGAACTAGCTGCCAGTGCTGTATGTGTAAGAAAGGCTTCATCTAGGATTCTAACATGTCCTTACAATCCACATGACAGGTGGGTTGATCTATGTAAACTGCTTGCTGTGGCTTTCTTTTTTTTTTTTCTGGGGACGGTGACATTTTTCAGTCAGAAGAGTGTCCAAAGAAGCGTACAACTTGACTGTCGATGCATGGATGTATGTGCAATGGCAGTAGCAGCAACTGATACCACCAAAGCTGTATTTTCATTGCATAAGTTGTGATAAGGGAAAAAACACTGCACCTGATCCCATCTTTGCCACAAGAAGCCAGAACACTAAGTAGCCAAACTTGCACTGCATCAAAGAAGGTTGCCAAGTCATAGGCAGCAACTTTTACAGACCCTATTGATTGATTGATGTAGGGTTTAACGTGACGACACAACGCAGGCGATGAGGCGCGCCGTAGTGGAGGGCTCCGGATCAATTTTGACCTCCTGGGGATCTCTAACGTGCACCAAAATCTCGTACGCACGGGCGTTTTTGCTTTTCGCCTCCATCAAAAAAGCGACCCGCACTGCCGGAAATCGAACCCGCATCCTCTTGCTCAGCAGCACAACGCCTTAGCCACTGAGCCACTGCGGCAGGTTTTTAGCGGCCCTCATGAGGCATATGAACTGCTGTGGCTAACAGCAACTTCACCGAGGTTGTTCTTGGTCTTTTATGGGATAGCATATTTTTTCAAGGAAGAAAAAAAAAAGCTATACTGCGTTTCCTTTTTTTTTTTTTTCAATGCACTTTTGGCATTTAGTTATGCTAGCAGATATGTCAATTGTTTGGGATGAATTCCGTCAGAGGAAACTCTTTGTCAGCCTGTATGGTTAAGCTGAACTATCAGTTAATGGTCAACAATAAAAATTCAAGGTGAAACTGAATGCAACTCCACAGTTATGTTTGTTGAAAGTTGTTTCAAGAAGGTATGTAGACAACAGCATTTTCTAGTATGTCTTTCACCTTCAAGAAGCTGCTGGTGATGTAGAACTAGACCTCTCTTTGAAAAGCCTCCGTTAGCAAAAGATGGGGGAACTTTTGGGCTTGCCCAAAATACAAACTGAGCACAGGGGGGATGCATTACTAGCAGGGAAAAAAATCCAGATAAAGGTGACAATATGCAGCATTTATGTGCTGCTTTAATCCTTGCAGAACTAAGAAACCTATGATATTATATTCATGACCTTGCTGATAACAAAAGGGGAAAAACATTTGCCGCGTATCTGCTCGCTTTGTAGCAAATGTTGTCGAAAGACGAGTCTTCTGCCACCCCTGCCACATAAATGCCTAACCTCTCTCTGCCCCCCACCTGTCATGCTCTTCCCTTCTCGTATTGCTCTTTCCACGATAAACACAGTGGAGATTTCTTCAGTTCAATTCAGTTTGGCCGCATTCCACTGCTCGCGTGCCACCTATTGAAACCCTTCTTTACTGTCGGACTTGGAATGCCGCCATGAGGTCTAGCATAGGGAGCGAGCTCTTTTCATATTTTTGGTCGAAACATTGTTTTTAACGTGTATTTTTTTTTTTTTTGCAATCACAAATATCAAGCACACATCTATTTTTACTTAAAAGAACACACCAGTTTAGTATTGACATTACGCCTCGATTATGTGGAATGTTTAACAATGTTGACAAGTACAAAGTATGGTATCAGATTTAGTAGTTAAAAAAGGTTTTGCGTATGTATAAACTACTCGTCTAAGAAATATTTTAATTTTTTGGCTGGGTGGCTGAATCGAGGGGCAGACAGACTGACATACAGAGCAAAATTTCCGGGTTTATATAGCCCGAGAAACACTATTCTTTTAAAATTTTGCATCTGAAGGATGTTTCGGAAATGGTAGCAGTACAACCCATCTGCAACCGTCCTGTGGGCACCGCAGCTTTGGTTGAATGGTGAATTCAGGGCCAATCAATTAATGTTGTTTCACGTATATTCATTCAATTAATTTGTTCTTGCCTGCTAGAGACGCAGGTTAACCTCGTGTCTCGGGTAAAAGTGGCTGCCACGACTCGCGGCTATCCGGACCCACCCACAACAGCATTTCCCGCTCCAATAAACATTTCTCTCCTCCTCCTCCTCCTCATCCTCTCCTTGTATAAGGTGGATATGGGAAAACATTGCCTTTTATGAGCAAGCTGATGTCATGGACACATGTCCATAACAGCGTGTGTAACCAACAGGGCTTTCTGATATATACATGTATAAATGGATGCGGAAAGTCAACTGCTGTGCTTAATGTGCCCTGTGCACATTTTCATTCAAGATATCATTTAAGGATGCAATCTCTTAGCCAGGCAAACACTTCGTACCTTGAGTGCTAGTAAGTTTATGAGCATTTCCTCCAGAAACATGCATGCGTGCTTGTATGTGTGTGTTCCTTCCAAAGTGGGCCCAAATGGAGCTTGCTTGTTCTCTTGAGTCTGTCACACTGTTTTTTTTTTAATTTCTGCACCTAACATTTTTCCCTATTTCACTTCACTTTACTTCAACACTGTGCAGACACGACGCAATCTGACATCACTTGTCGTCATTCTATCATTACTTTATATCGTCTTCTATCGTCTTTCTATTATTGCTCTGCTACGCTGATTCACTTTTGCAGAGGCTTGGAAGTATGCACTCAGATATCTTGAGGTTAATCCTCCAAGTGCTCGAGCTCTAAAACGCACATGCCTTGCTTCGTATGATCAAGGCTCAACAACTGCAGACTTTTTCTTTTTGTTTCTGACAAACGCTAGAATGCGTGCAGCCTTTATTTTTCCCATTCAAGCGTTCACACGCTGTCTTCCAGCGAAGTCCAATGTTGTTATGCAACTGTACTACTGAATAGAAATTAACAAATCATTTTTATTTTTCAGTTTAGGGACAGAAAAGAAGAAACGAACACCAGCAATAGTCGGAAAAGGGCATGCTGCCTTTGCCTTTTTTTTTCATTGTAAGTTGAGCAAACACAGAGCTCCGCAAATTAAAAGCTGTCCAAATGATTAGTCAGAGTTTTGGTGCCATCAAAACGGTTGTATCTGATGGCTGGTGACAAACAGCTAAGCTGTGATCACGTCTTTGGTTTTTATGACGTCAAATTCTCGGGGCATTACTGGGCAGTTTTCGAGGTCAAGAGCAGCTAGCATCCCGGAAGTCATGTCCGGCTGGAATTTGTAGATGTCCACACCTCTGCAAGTACTGTTACCCACTTTGATACCGGGCTTTGGTTGGGCTAAGGAGTGCGTGGCCAGTAATTGTTAAGCAGAGTGAAATCGTGCCTCCACAGCAAATTCCACAGCCCAGCGCACAAGCATTTGTGTGAAATCGAACACAGAGAACAGTATGTGCATCGCAGGGCTGCTATTCTGGTTGCTTTTTTGTTTTTTGTTACCTGGATAGAAGTTTATCAGTTGTCCGCTGTTGCTCTAAGCAAATCTCTGCATGCTTTACTAAACTTGTCACGTTATATGTGAATGCGTGGTCAGCAAGGTACGACTGTATGACTGTCCCCAGAGCATACGGGGCAATGGAATTGTGCAGTCACTGGTTTCAGCTGTTGGGGTTTTAGCCAAAGAAGAGTCATTGCTGAACACACCCTCTACACCGTAGAAAATTTCAGCTCTGTGATGAGTGACGTCAACTCACCCTGTGGCTGTTTATCCCTCTTCTCAAAGGCGCCAAGCTGCGCAATAGTACTCCAAATGTCTGCTGTCGGCGTTCTGTCCACTTGTGACGTTGTCGAAGAATCTTTTTATTCGCCCGTTTCTGCACTGGACAATGGAATCCTCAACATGTTTCCAGTGACCGCAACCACACCGTCTGCACTGGACCCAGCCACCGATGGGGAAATGTCCATTTGTGCATAAACATAGTGTTACAATCCTGGGCCTGGCCTACGAGTTCTCAGTTGTATAGCCAGTGGTGTCATGTACAAAGCCAGCACTGTACACATTAGCCTGTACTATGTAGCACGTTGGTCACAGACGAAAGAGCCATTTCCTCAATAAGTGCATTTAATCCCATGGAGATGCCTGTTTAGGCACCACAATTACCCGGACAAATGCCAGTTAAGGTGGAAGTCCGATGTCCACTGTTGCATGCTAGGTGAATTTCAAGACGTGTATTTCAGTGTAGTACTGTTCCACAAATGATGTTAGTTACTGTTCACGCTGGAGTGAAAGGGTGCTAATTTAAAGAATATTGTGGTGGAGGTGTGGACATTCCTGGGCAAATGAATGCCATGTCATTGGATTACCACTATCGTCATCATCATCCTGGTTGTGTCCGCTGCGGGACGAAGGCTTCTTCCAAAGATCTCCAGCCATGTCTAGTCCAGTCAACCCTACAAAACATGTTGACTTAGCATGTCTAATTATAACTTGTGATCTTGCAATACCTGTTATGAAGCTGCGTTTTCTGGGGACCGTTTTTCTCACAGCAGGAAATTTAAGCCAAGAAAACATTTTTTCCTATGCCTAACAAGCAGTGAATCCATTTTATTTGTAAAACTAACAAGCTGTGGTCATCGTTTGAAATCCACTTGTTTTACGCAGAAGGAGCAAATGCCATTGGGCGCAGTGCACAGAATATTGGATGCCCCACTTAGTGGGAACATGTAACGATGTGAGTGTACAGGTGCAAGTGTGTGTATACTAAACGAGTATTGCTACACAGTATCTCAATTATACGCAACATTCGAATGTGGCATGTTCGGACAATGGAGGTATGCGTTACCCCATAGGGAAACAAATGTGCAGTGTATAGTTAGAAGTGTGAAAGGCAAGAGTGTAAATATACACTTGCAAAATATTACTTCGCCCTCCTTGTTCTAATCATAGCCAGGTTTTAACGCTATATGAACTCATGACTTTCTTCTGCGAGTTGAACAAGCTCATTGCTCTCAGGTCTAAAGCTCAAGTTATTGCTGCGGTATCATCTTACCCAAGCGCAGCCTACCAAGCTTGTCCCATCCATTTTGGGCCTCGGCGCATGCACAACATTATGCACAGATTTTTGTCATTTGTACTAGCGATGCATGTAATAGGGCTCCTTTGTATAATCCTTGTGTAACGAAAAATACAGGAACCCGACTATTTCTGCCGTCTCGGCTCAGTGCAAGTTTTAGGACTCCATACGTGCAGACAAGACTATGCGCATTCTATTACCCCACTGTACTGCTTAGATATGTGTCTATATTTCCGGCGCATTTCTAAAATCGGAAGTTTAGGGAGCTGTGCTCAGTTGCGAGCAACAATTCTCGGACCATGGGCGGACAAGAAATGGTCCAGATGACAGAACAGTCTGACAAGTTAGCAGATACATAGTGCTGGTTATGGGGGGAGTCACAGTTTCTAGGAGAAGATCCACTTAAGTTCAAGCCTGGAAAGCCTTTCGCTGTCTCACTCATGCTTGCTTAGCTTGATGCATAGTGCCTCTTCAATCACTGCTCAGCAAGATTGCCATGGCAGTATACTGCAATGTTACTGGTGCCACCTATCGACATCCTGATGACTTTGCACTTTTCGAAGCTTAATTCCTGTCTTGCGAATCGCTTACAGCTGTTGCGCTTGAAGCATCCCACGTCCTTCGGCCTCTGTGGACTGCTTGCTGAATGCAATAGCCGTGTATCCGTACGTTTTTCTACCAACTTCACGAGTATTATCGACGAGCGAATACGTGTATGTTGTGCAGACCAATTTGAACGTTGAACTGCTTTCAGCCTGTCTGTTTATCCTCCTCTACTTCAAAACATTATAGGGCACTTGATTCCCCTTATGATGTTGGAATGCATCACTTCTTGTCGAGTTTTGAAACTAAGTGTGTGGGTGGGTGCGTAAACACCACTGCCAAAAGTAGAAGTAATAAATTGGCCATGGAAGCTGTCATGGTCATTGGTCAATCCCCTTGGGTGGGCGTGTTGACATCACAGCCAAATTAAAATTGGTGAATTGGCCATAAGCTTCCAATGGTTGCCGTATTGATCGTCACATGATCAGTCCCGAGTGGGGGTGTTATTAGGCTCGCATGCAGCCTTAAAAAGTTAGGCGACCATAAATAATATTGGCCCTAATGACGTGCCAATGCAACACGAACTTTGTATATGTCAAGCTGTGGGTCCCGATTTGCAATGTTGCACCCCAGAACGTAATGTCAAGGCTTAAAGTTGAATCAGCCACTAGCTCCTGATGGTTGCTGCTGTTGTTACTGGGAAATCCGCCTTACTGGGTATTTATTACAGCCAATACAGCCAATGGGAATTTTGATGACAGGCTGTGGACACACTTTTTGGAAACACAAATCCGGGAATGCCACTTTTCTCGCAAAATGGGCAAAGTAACGCGTGAGTGATGCTCAAACATTGAAGTCCAATCTTCTCCAAGATCTGATCCAGCTCGTAGTATGCAGTAGAGTACAACCTCGCTACAAGAGGCACTTGGTTATGAGTGACATTTGAATAAGAATGGCTCAATTGATTTTCCTATGTTTGCCATGTTAGCAACACTGCATACAGAGACCTTGGTTACAAGAGATATGTTTCTTGGGTCCCTTGAGTGTCGCTTGTAATGAGCTTTCCCTGTAGTGCAACGAAGGCTGACAAGCTTCAACCAAACAAACAAATCAGAGAGGCAGGGGGATTCGTGTTAATTTCCACCTTTTTTTTTTTTTGTGCAACCAGCACAAAACCAGAAGTGCACTGCGTCCAGAACAAGTCTGGAGTTTCCAATGCCCACTGTATACAAGGAAGAATTTCAAAGCATGAGGTCATGATGGAGGTTAAGTATGCAAAAATGCCCTGGTTGACAACATGTGCTGCATGTTTAAAGAGTTTTTTGATCCAGGGCACTGCAGCGGAGCATGAACGGGGGAGGGTCAGGGGTGTCTGGTTTCAACAAATGTGTCCTCAAGAGCTGCATGTGTGTTGTCCTTGCAAAGTACAGTCAAGGCACTGAAGCACAGAAATGTGTAGAGTTGTGTGACAAGGGTAAGGACAGTTTTTTACCTCGCTTGGCTGCAGGGCTATGCTGATAAGCACGCTCACCGCACCAACACGTGCAGGTTGGGAAGGGGCACGTGCAGAATCGTTACTTGAGCAGTGGTCGGGTATCCATGGTATAGAACATTGTTGACATCAGTGTGGCTCACAGGCTGCCCCGTCATTCCGTTCACTGTGGCGACCTGACCATTACCATGGTGTAAGAACAAGGACCTGCAGCTTTTCATTTACTGGGAGGCATTGTTGAAGGGGCTCAGAATTGTTTCATGGACACCCAATAAAACCCATTAGTACCATTCAAATTCCAGTCAGTGTCGTTCCTTGTCTCTTGTTTGCACAGTCACGACTTTTCTAGCGAGCAAGCTAAAACATTGGCTGCCTTTTTGTGCACTTGCTACCGTGGTTAAAAACCTAAAGATGGGGTGCTTGCCACATCAGGGCAACGCTGTATTTGCTTAGCCAGGTTTTTTTTTTTTTTTTTCTTTAATGAGCACCGTTGATGGTACAAGCTGTCAAATTCGCCTACTTATTTCACCTACTATCAGTTGTAGGTTCTACTTGGTTATCAAAACAGTTCTTTTCACATCACCCCCTTTTGTAGCTTAGGGGGTCTTTGAAGTAACTCTGCACACACCACCCATGGCAGCATTACAGGTTTCGCACCTTGCAGAGAAATGGCCTGCCAGGGCAGTCAAAATTAAACGCTCAACCATTTAGACGAGGTCAAAGGGGTGGTTCTCTACTAAAGATTTCAAGGTGAAAGTGGAAAGGGTCGCAAGAAGGGTTTTCATTTGGGATGCCACTTGTGCTAATTCGTAGCAGTCTGAAGTGCCGAACAAAACTTTCGCGTTGCCTACAAGAGCCGGCCTGCCAAAAACATGTCGCAAACTTTACAAACGCCTTCACTTGACTCCAAAGAGCCCACAGTTTCTTCCCTGAGAACCAGTGCTTTACGCTGACGCTGCTCATATAACAGCCCGCAAGATAACGTAATGTTGACGAACTACAGCGGAGGGAAAGAAAATTGCAAATTTATGCCACCATACAAGACTAGATGGCAATAGCGACCGATCTGATTTTTACCTCCAATTACCTCTAGTTGGAACCATTTACCAATTACTCATCTTTAATAATTGAAAATGAAACGATTTGTTCCCAAAATTCTGAATTCTATCAATTGACCAAATGTGATCAGTACAAATTTACCCATTCACAGAATTACCACATGCTGAAATGAGTGGGAAGTTATACGAGAGTTAAACAGGCAGCTGGATGGATCGTCAACGAACACTTGGCAAACTTTGGTCCACTTGAACGCTGCAGAGTCCTAAGCTATTTTTTTTTGGCACTACCGCCAAGCTTCTTTGCCCTGCTTGTACAATTGGTGCCGACTCTTAGAGGAGTCGATCGTTTCACCGTTAACATAGAACAAGGCTAAACAGGAGGATCTCTTCTGACAAGCCACTACCAATCCACTTGTCACCGTTTATGTTCTCCGCATCTTCAGACACTCTTCTTCAAACTACCTCCTCTATGCACTCCACTGATGGCTTCATGGAGCATCCAAAGCTAGTATGACCAAACTCCTGTGCTCTCACCACTTGTTCTGCCTAAAGGCATAAACCACCACTACTGCGGCAGCAAGTACCAAAGAAGAAAAAGGAGCTTAAAATGCTTCTCGTCTAATGCAGTTTCAAGAGTCAACCACAAGACAATCTGCACAACAGCCATCAATAAAACCAGTGTCGGGAATCACGACGACGAGGCTCAATTGTGTAAAACTAAAATGCTCTTTCCAGCCCCAAATATAACGCCCAGTCAATTCTGAGGTGCTCTCTCTCCAAACAAGGCTAAGAACGCATTTCAATATTGGACAACACGTCCCATAAATTAATAGTGATTAAGGTTGACTGTGTTGTTCCACATGCCTCTCCGTTCAAACGGAAAGTACTATAAATTAGTCAAGTGTACATGTTACCAATGGTCGAGCAGGTGAGGCGTGCCACATTACCGCACTGCACGCACAAGCTAGAAGTGCTTGCCAGCACGCATGGCCACAAAAAAAAATCGAAGCACCACTTTTTGCTGTCAACACGTTGTCTGAACACAGCGCATTTTATTCACATCTTGAGCAACTCTTTTTCTTCTTCAGTCTGCAAAAAACTGCCGTGCTCCGCAAGAAGAAATGCACCGACAATGACAAGAGAAATGGCAAGAGGTGAGAAAAGGACATAAAAAAAGACGATGCCAGCCCGAGTCACAGACAAATGGAAATGAACGAGCAGCCCTCTAAACTTGTTGACTAGCCTAGAGTCTCTCGCACATTTAGCAATCACACACGCACAAGTGCAGAGCCTAACAACAATGGCACGATAGCGAAAGCGGCAATGCTGCAATACACATCGCGGCAATGCTGCAATACACATCTCCTTGTTGGTCCTCCAAATGCGCGACAGTTCTTTAAAAGTAGATCAAAACCAAGGTTGACTCTTACCTGTGAATGAGACAACCTCAAAGTCGAGACGTTTTTGCTCACGTCTTAGCTACGACCTGCCTTGGGGCACAAAACAAGAGCAAGGGCTTTGCTAAACGCACGCAAGCCAGCACAGTTGTGTAAAATTTTAAATTTGGCTTCAGATTACTGCTCAACAACAAAGGGTGAATTTTTAACGTTTTAGAATGAAGGGAGCTTGTTGATTAAACTTTGGCACTAGTGCCTATGAACAGACCCACTGGTTACCAAACAATGTGCAAGGAACAAAAAATATGCCGTCCGAGTCTTCCAATTAAAGCGCCAAGCACGGAGAGTACTCTGAATGCACTAGTGCAAAGAAGGGAGTGGTAAAAATGAACAGATATCAATAGTAATCATGCTACTGGCCTGCTGATAATCCAAACACAATAAAAAAAATGTCAAATAAAATGCACCCAACTAACATAGAGAAGCTCTAGCTCTAAAAGCTACAAGTTTTCAGAGTATGCTCCTAGAAAGATTAGTTATGTAAGCCAACAAGAATAGAAATGAAGCAAAAATCATACAGATTTAAAGAAATTTTGAAACTGATGTCAAAGCCGGCGGCTTTCCTGCAACATGAAACTCCCTCTTCTAGCACATGGCTACTGGCAATTATAAAGTAGGAGGACCTCTTTGCATGCTTTGTTTTAACCCAAATGATGGTTTGCCAAACCAAACTTGAGCGCCAATTTTTTTTCTTCTTTTTCATCCAACTTGAGTAGATAGACACACCAAAGTCAGTAACGCAAAACAGGGGACCACTTCAGTGCATTCACTTGAAGGAAAGTGGCCAATGTATACCACTGCAGGCATTCTGAAATGCAAGCAAGCATAAATTGCCTAATCTTATTGAGTAATTCAGCAATGATCATTGGAGCAGATTTTCTTGCTCTCGTTTGGGTCAACCAATTGATAGGTCAGTTAATAACCTCGTGGATGGGGCCACACCATCGTATTACAATGTTTCTCCGTCTGTTTCTTCACCAAAGCGCTCCAAGTGGGCAAAGCTCAATGGCAATCTCCATTTACAGCTGTGCATTATTCATGGCTGGTCCGCAGTGCAAGCAAGCTCCGTAATGCATATAATACCTCAAGTGTGCTACAAGGCTAAACTGTGTGGCAATAACAGATCTAACAGGGCCCTCAACACATTGCAGACTTACTTCTGTTGTTATTAAAGGAGCAAGGTTACAGCTGGTTGATAACAAACACTATTGTAAGACAAGATTACAGCGACATTGCATATTATTCTCGTCCTATTCATGTCGAGACTGTGCTAAGCTGAGAGGAAAAGAACTGGTACCCAAGCTGCGAATCTTGCTCCAATGCAAGTGCCAAGCTGTCCCACATAGCTGAAGTAAACACAATGCAACGCTGTTACATCTACTGCTCAACTGATGCAAAGCTGAAGACTACGGCTTGGACCAGGGGGAAAAAAAAAAGGCTAAGAAATGAAATTTTTGATGTGATTTAAAAGTTATTCTCCTGTAAGGAGCTATAAAAAAGCAACACTTCCACAAGAGGAAGTCCTTGCGGAATCAGCAAGAACACTGCTGGAGCGAAAGCTCAACCACTTCTTTTTCTTTCTGTATTTACAGCTTTATCTGTCAGACACATACAGCTGACAGGAAAAAACTGACAGAAAATGCTTTTACACCAAAAGCAGCAGCTTTTACAACTAGTACCTTTTTTTTTTCCCACAGATTTCTCACTCTTGAGCGAACCAAAAAAAAGGGAAGAGCAAGAAAAAAATATTTGATATCTGGAAGACCAGTTTGCTTTCACAACCAGTGCTTCACACTCTGCATACAGACAAAATAGCTGGATAGAATAAGTTTCGTTGGCTTGCAGGGAGGGAACAGCGTTCACAAGGAAAAGTCACTCCGAGCACAGACCAAGACACAAGACTTGCGGCAACAAGTAGGCAAAGCTTATGATGAAGCTGAAACACCGAGAAAGACGTCAGAATCTCTCGTTCCTTTTAATGGGGGCGTGATTTTTGTACTTGTGAGGCAAAACAAGCGTGTCACGTGATCACCGTCACTGCACACAGTAAACACGTCTCAAAGGGTCATCCAAAAGGTGCCCAACTGTTTTGCAGTGCTAGCGAAAATTCCTTCAACATTGATGTCAACAGTGAGGGGAGATGCCAGAGAGAGAGAGAGAGAGAGAAATATCCTTCTTTTTAAAGCTTTCAAACCACTGCACAACAGCAAACATTCAACAAAACCCTGCTTGCTTTTTTGTCTCGTCAGGAGGCAGTGCTACAAATTTCTGTCAAGGCGGGGGGGAGGTGTATAACAACGTTCCTTCTGCTGCACTTTGCAATAAAACACGGCGCGACACACCAATCAAACAGCTCTGTTTTTTTTGTTTTTGTTTTCTTTTTTACAACGGCTGTGGTGTTCTTAAGTATCATCACTGCTGCTCTTTACGAGCACTTCAGTAACACCAACACTCACTGGTAGTACCCAACTTCGCAAAATTTGCAAAACCAGTCACTCGGAGGCGCTGAACTTCTTTAGCTCAGCCTTTGAGCACAGAGGCAAAACACACAAACGATGAAGACACGCAACGCTCCCACCACCGACCACTTCTGACGCACTCCGAGGGAAAAGAGAGGGGAAAAAAACACACACACACAAGCCACGGCACAAACAGCCACCGTTAAAGATAGATCTAAACTGCTGGCCTAAGCAACTGTGTGCAAAAGCCACGGTCATCCACCACCGACTATCGCGTGCGCAGCAATGTGAAAAAGGGAGAGGGCTCAAACAGTTTGAAAATGACCGTGCGCAGGAGACGAACTCTGCTGCTGTCCGACTGTGCATCATAAACTTCACTCCCGGCTCAAACGCACGCACAAGACTCCAATGCCCTTTGCTGAACATCTTGACAGTGTAATCAGAGATGGCACTAGTGCTGCTTCGAAGATCCAAGATGTCTCTTTCAAAGATTGAGGCCATCTAACTGCCCCAAACGAAAACGAAAAGGACTAAAAAGAAATGGAGAGAAGGGTGCAATTGTTCCGCTGCATTCATTGCGCATGAAACGTGCAACTGTACGCACATTTTTGCTACCAACGTGCCTCTCGCACTTCTCTCCGCAAGTCCTCCCTAGTCACGACGCTCGTTGCACACAAGAAAATGCACGCACGCACGCACGTGGACAGAGAGAGTTTCAGAAGCACATTTGCAAACGGCCTGCACTTACACGGTGATGAAGAGACTCCAAATGCACTTGGCAATGTGCATGTACGAAAATACAAACGCACAGAACGTACATTAAATGCAAGGGAATTACCAACGTCCCACTTTAGCATACCCAACCTGGCTGCAGAATTGTACAGCATTTTGAAGTCAGGAGGGGATGGTCTGTTTTGTGCTGACCACAGAGAAATTTGCTCAATGCTTCATCCCGTGATTTATAAATCTCCCATACTTCTCAGCTCCTGGCCATTCATACCTCCCGCTAAAGCAGGAGGGGGGCAAAAGTTGAAGCTATTGCGCATACAGATGAAAAGCATATCTGACAAATTTCTCGATTTGCAGGTCAATTTTTGTTTCAGGGGTCTGCAATGGCCTATAACGTGCAATGGCCTATTTGAAAATGTTTGTAATGCTACTCACTAATGTCCGTGCCCAGGTGGAGAGACTGATTTCTGAATGATATTTGCATACTCTGAATTTCATGGGCCCACCTACACCCCTAGTTCATCCACAGTATTCCAATACACTAATGCATGCAGATTTGCTATGAAACCACAAAAAAAATTTCACTGTTCTAGTATAAACTCTCCTGCTGCCATTTTTTGGTACACTTTAGGTGGAAGGGTCCTAACACTAAAAAAAACTGGCATTCGTCGATTCAGCGCTAAAGCGCCACAAACCTTTCTTTAAAAAAAAAAAAAACAGATTTCTATTTTCTAAAGTTTCTATTTTTGACTGTGAAGCATTGAAATGGTTATTAAGTGATTGAAAGTCGATTGAATGACTGCAGCCAGCCAGTCAGCTACACTAAGGTGAAAGCTAGGTGTTCCCAAAAAGGCAGATCCCCAAAGAACTGCCTGCCCTGCAACACGCAACACACACAACATACGCTTAGTCAAGGAACAAACTTCACAACACACATAAAAATGCAACTGAGATTGTAAAACAACAAATGGCTGAGCACGTTCCCCAGGCTAAGCTCACGTGTCGTTCAAACACTTGCACGTGATTTGCATACGAAGCACTCGCGATCTTATGTACAACACCAGCAATGATAGAGGAAGGAACACGCCAATTAAACGCAACCACAGAAGCCAAGTTAAAAATGGCCAGGAGGCCACACGGCGTAAAAACTGCTGCCTTTCTTGCATACTGTTCACACCCAAACCTGCAGTAATCAACCCGAAACCCAAAATAAACCCGTAGAATTACGTCCCTGTACTGGCTGTTTCAGCAAACAACTTTTTTTTTTTTTTTACATAACATGAAAGTTCATTCGAAATGGTAACTTCAGTTAAACTGGTAGCAGTTTTACCAGTTCTATAGCAGTTCTATACCAGCAATGGCGGACGTCACGTAGATGCATGAGAGATGCCAACATGAAAAATATTCATTGGTGTTTGTTGAAGACAGCAAACCCTGTGCACATTAGAGAAAAAAAATTGCAGGTCAGCAGATTATGCTGTCGACCAATCGTGAGCAATATAACGTAAAGCAATAAAAGAATATGGATAAAAAATAAACTGCCATTTTCGGACATATAAGCCAGAATTCTATTTCCCTGTTCCTGTAAAATACCCTGACAACAGCTACTGCTAAAATCTACCCTGTCCATGCTGTTTCAAAAAAAAAAGAAAACAATACTTTCACAAACACAAGATTTAAAAAAAATGCTTGCAAAACACAAGGCCACTAAGGAAACCTTACACATAAAACTTAATCCTGTGTGATAATCCCTGAATGAGAAACAAGAGAAAGAAGTCCTGCCATTACTTGTGGCTAGACACAGAGCTAGAGGCCAATCACAGGGCAATGAAATGAAACTGGAACAAGGTAAGAACACAGAATGATGCGCCAACACTGAACCTCTCTTTCAGCCGGCTTCTGAGCAGATCTAATAGACACCACTGAAATTCAAACAAGAAAAGAAAAAAATAAACAGCATTTCCTTCCAGTCTGACCTATACATGCTGCCTCCACGCAAGTAGGTTTGCAGCCGGATATGCTTAACGATCAGCAAACTTAAAAGCCTCAACTTTAGCATCCCTGCTAATAATGACAGCAAAGATAGCTAGAAGACCGCGCACCAGTGATAATACTATAACAACGAAAAATAAACACAAATGGAGGTGCGTGAACTGAACACGGCCCGCACGTTGCCTGTGGGCAGGCTCTCCAAAACACGGACATGAAAAAACGAAAACCTTTCTCACGTTTACAAAGCACTCGTGGCACTGCATCGTTCTCGCAAGAACAAAGCTGCCCTCCACTCATTCTGCCAGAAAAAATACTGCAAGAATGCAGTACAAGGACTCGCAACGAACTACACTAAAATGGCACATGAGTCGTGAAGAGATGCGGAAACGCGTCTGTACAAAGCTACGAAACAACCCCATACGACAGACGAAAGAATGTGCGCATGCGTGCCCAGGGGAAAAGAATAATCTACGCTGACGCCAACGGCGAAGGCCAGACTCACAAGGACAGAGTCATTTTTCTCCTCGGCACAGTTGCGGTTTCTCGTACACAAACCAGTCAGAAGTGCGAATGCCTCGTCAGAATACCCTTCACGAAAACTCCGCTTACGGATTTACCAAATCCATCCTCTGTAAAACAGCCAGCCAAACGACCGACCTGCGCAGTTTTAAAATTGACCCCCCACACTGCAGTAGTCGGCAGCACTTTTCCTGGTGTCCTGTCACAAAAACAAATCCTGCAACCATCAGCAACACAGCGCGAAAAAAGACCAGGGACGAGACGAAAACTACAAACAAGCGCTGACTTCCAACTGAATTTGTGCGTTTCTTTTCATTAAATTCAGTTGGAAGTCAGCGCTTGTTTGCAGTTTTCGTCTCGTCCCTGGTCTTTTTTCGCGCTGTGTTGCTGATGGATTACCAACTAGCCGGAACCCTCCCGCCTGTCACCATCAAAGGATGTTACACGTTCCAGGTGGGAGAGCGGTTTTAGGTTTTGCTTTTAGCGCTTTGAGGAGTTTCAACTACACAACCAGATGAAAATATCCGTGCACTGGAATCTGCTAGCGTTTGGAAACGACAGATGTGCCATAATTACCATGCTTGATCATAGTTCCACAAACGCCCAAACACGGAAAATGTCGTCAAGGCTTCTACATGCGTAGTCGTGGGAAAAAGGAGTGAGCGAATCTGCTAGCAAGGTCCTAGCTAATTTTCCAAAAGACTGAGACACAAACTGAACTTAGCCTTTCTTACAATGAGCTCAGCAAAGCACTACTGGACAGAATCGTCCGTCATGCCTGGCAAGCGAGTCTGAGTCTCAGGACAAGTGCAGAGGAAAATGCTTTTCACAAGCACAAGTTGCCCCTCACCATTTTTGTACGGGGAAGAGCATTTGCGAGACAATTTCTCTTCAAAGCTTTGCTTCTAGTGTGCAATCCATCGATGCTTGGTGATCCACCTGACCAAATAACCAATTCCCCAGGAACCATATGGTGACAAATTAGAGGATGACTCATTATTCAACACACAACTCAGAAGGGACACCTTTTACGGTCCAACAAAAAGGAAAGGATGAAAAAAGGTGGAGATCACATTTTTAGCATAGCTGAGACCGTTGCTAAAGTTTAAAAAGATGGCTAGATGGCCATCCTTTCCTGCCTTCCCATGGAAGTAAAGTAGACTGTCCAAAACCTAAACACTCCCAGCTACCCCCAACTTAACCCAAGGGCGCATTGTGCCAGTCTTCTCTGACAACACGGTTACGCCAGTTCCAACATCAAGTAATGACATAAACTTGAAACCAAAATTTTGTCTTAAATGGCTAGCTAATTTTTCTACTTGCAAAAAAAGAAGAAGAAGAAGAAATAAGAGCTCCTGGCAACACTAACTGCCCTTCTGACATCCCGAATGCGCAAGAGGGTGGCCCGATCGGCTAAAACGGCAACTCTTTTGTACGCTCAGCTAACACCAGAAAAGTAGCTGCCAACTACCACCCCGCAGCATTCTTCCAACACGTTTCTGACCGACGGCAAACGTTTCCTTTCAGCGGTGCCAGAAGCACCAGCTTCGTTTTGAGCGTTTCCTGCCTCAACATGGGGCACAACTAGTGAAGAGAAAGAGGCAACAACAATGGCATAATGGGAGATGTGGCTGAAAAATGGCTAAAACGGGTGATGCAGCGCACCGCTAAGCGCTTCCAACATGGCTTCTTCCAACGTGCTCCGCAGGAGTGGACAGGGGAAACAGGGGTCAGAGTTCAAACGAGTTCAAACAAGAGCTCAAAGAAGAGTTCAAACAGCCCCCAAGCACAGCCTGAATCGAGTCATTCCGGGGCACAGACCCCGCGATTGGCTGCGTGAAGTCTCGCCGACCGTGTCATCACACCAGCAGAAGGGCCTTGCACAAGGTCCTCCTTCCTCAATCAGCATTGGCATGCTCTTGGCCGCTCCGGTCGGGTCGTGACCTCCCCGTGACCCCTCCACACCCTCACTCCTTGGGTGGCAGTTCGCGTTCGAAGAGGCAGAGCGTCCGGTGGACAAACTCGTACTGCTCCGCGGTCTGCACCATGCCTCCCCTGTTGTGGTTGAAGAGCACGAGGAAAGGGCAATGTAGCAAACAAATACAAAGTAAAATGCGCAACAAATAAATGCACTCTCTCAGCAATAAATTTATAGCAAACGAAAATAACGCAAAATGCTTCAGAAACAAGTACACTGGTGAGAAGTCGCTCAACCAAAAATATATTCATGTCCTGAGCTTTTTGTTTGGGCATTTTAAGAAAACCGAGCTTGGGTGCCAGATCAGTTCAGACATCATGGAGGAACATCCAGAGCCAGCAGTAAGATGAAAAAGCAGCTTCTGCTGCTTTTCTTAATTAACTTGCAACTCACGCATAAGGACACCACCCTCTTGGCACCGTCACATTGGCAGCGAACTTTTCTGCTTAGCTATGTAAAGTCAAATCTCGCTACTACACTAACTGATTTCTCAAATTTAGGAACATTTTAAAAATCCCAGCCAGGTTGCCCATATTGCCGCGAACCATGCATTGTGTTTATTTGTGTTTTGCTTTTACCGCCCGGCTGCGCCGGTCTGTGTTATCTCTGTGCCAAGGAAAGCGCATATTCCATTCTTTCTTTCTGTGCCGCATGTGTTATCTGTTCTGATAGGGAGAGCATTCCGATATAACGTGGACAGCCCAGAATAATCTTCTTGGATCTACAATGTTCTAGATGCGAATTGATGGTTCGAGAACCACGCGCGCCGAAAGATAAAAAGCCTGCAGAGCAGACGGCGGGGTATTCGACTCGCCATAGCTCGCGTGCGTACGTCAGTTTGTTGACCGCTGCTTCGCCGCCTCTGTATTCTTTGAGTTGTTAGGGGGAGCACAAGTTCGCTCCAATAAACGCGTTTTCCTCGAAGACAACTGCGTCGTCTGTGGCTTCGTGGCAATATTTTCAAGGTAAAAATATTTGATAACTGCGAATTTCAGCGTAGCGCATATTTCAGAATAACACACATAATTAATTTTCTCCTTTACAATAGAGGAACACCAGTGTTACACATTTGTGTAAAAGTAACAGTGCCGCAATTCTGGAGGGAAACAGAAACCACCGTTTCTGCGAGTCATCACCATGTTGAGTGCAAACTGCTAGCGCTACCACAAAGCTGAGGTTTAATATGCAGTGGCCTGGCCAGCCTAGCCGCTTTTGCCTCTTTTCTCTCTGGTTGTGTTGGGTGTCGGTGGCCGTTCGGTCGTTCATCACGCTATTCACGTGTGCGGGAAGGTGTTCCTTTGTTCTGGGTGATTTTTCTGCGAACGTGAACGATGAATGCAGCAAGCGACAAAGCCGAGAAGAATAGTGACGACGACGACACAAAGGAAGATGACTTTCGGTCACCAAACACAGAAGAAGATGAGATTGTGTTGAACATTGATGTTTTAGTGCACACGAACAAAGTCCACACTTCCATCGCTCAGCGCAATAACGTACCCGATGAGGTATTGCGCAAAGTGGGAGATGTAGAGGCATAGGCATTTATAATCGGTTGTGCGTGCTGTACACGCCAGAAGGAACTAACCGATTTCTTCAAATAAAGCAGCTTTGAAGTGAGTGCAACATTTTTATGTGAGAGTTTGCTTGTCTGCACGCGCGTCTACTGTCAAGGTACGTCATTTTCCTTCCTGGATTTGATCACTGGCCTATAACGGCTAGTTTTTCATTACAACGATATTTCAAAATAAACGCTTTTTGGTGGTCCCGCATAATTCGCATATAAGATTTGACTGTATTGCCAAGCATCTGCCGGGGCGATATGAAACAGTGGGTGTGGTTAAAATATGGCAGCCTGTTTTCCGTGCTTATGTTGGCTAAGGCCGCAGATACGAGTGACTAGAATTCTGTCATTTGAACGGAGTCTCAAGGAAGTTCTAACTGCAAGCCTTTTCTCACGTTTTGACGAGTGCTCGGCACATTTTAATACAAATCCTCATACTTAACCCGACCTATGACTTTTATATCCCACTTTTAAGAAAACAACAATAAGAAGTTTTGGCTTAGAATTAAGAAATACAGTGTGACGCCATAAGATGTAAAGATGTCCAGAGAGGGAGAAAAAGAAAATGACAGTTCACAGCACCAGGCTGTAGCCACCGTGTCTGCTGTGGTGGTAACTAACGCACGGGGCGTGCGTTAGTAACACACTGTACTACTGTAACACACACACACCACTGCTATATCCAGATGAGTTTCTTTAATTAAGAGCTGAGGCACAGGCCAGTGGTGGCCTGTGCTGGGTACCACTAGCAGGTAAGAAGGCGATAACAACGTGGGAGATGGGACTCACCTGTCCCTGCGGAGGGCACACACGATGGCCAGCACATCGACGCTGTTCTCCTCGCGTAGCTGCCGGATGCCAATGCTGCTGGCCACAAAGCAGCCCGTGCGACCGATGCCCGCGCTGCAACAACACACGCACGCTCATCACTGGGGAGAAACGACATAGCTTCCCCTTTCACGTCCACAGGTGCCAGCTCTGCCCTCAAAATAACAGCCCTCACCAGAAAGTCGGCAACTATCTACAGAAGCGCTCGCTTAGTCCTGGAGGCATTTACTGGACTACTCGGGTAACACTCGCAACGTCCACATTTCCAGACGTGCACCAGGTTACGAGCGAGGTCATTAACGTGTTCCTCCTGCCACTCTGCATTAGTAAGGGTCGTGACCCCACTGTTTCTGCCACTCTTCACAAACATGAGGGGCAAGACGGAATTAGCTGCCCTTGCCACCATTCAGAACGGCTCCAAGATTAGAAGTTAGCAAGTAGACAAACACTTGCGCTTTGCTTGTCTACTTGCTTTGTTCGTCCCGTCCCCTCTGTAGTGCTGCGCTTGCTTTCCGTCAAAGTTATGTACAAACAGCCCAAGGTTCAACTCTCCCAAGATCGCAATCTACACAGAACGCAGTTGCGTGCCAGAAATCTCATGTAAGCGGCCCAGTAACACCACCTCCAGGGAGCTCGCAGTGCTACAGCACTAATGTACGACCAGAAAGATGTCACCAGGCTGCCTCAACCAGAAAGTGAGGGCTGATCAGGACATGTGAGCTTCTAGTTCAGCCTACAAATAACTAGACAGCACAAACAAAGCAAAGGTGGCGGCAACAGCAGTGT
Organism: Haemaphysalis longicornis; assembly: GCA_013339765.2. NCBI lineage: Eukaryota > Metazoa > Arthropoda > Arachnida > Ixodida > Ixodidae > Haemaphysalis > Haemaphysalis longicornis. Next base: position 90,039 of record JABSTR010001039.1, on the reverse strand, counting down.
CCTCTAGTGGCCACTAGAATCACCGACCTCTTGCCACAACACCATCTGCACCTTGAAGGCCTGCCATATCGACCTCCCTTCCCACGGCACTAGCGTAGCCCATTTCCCCACTCACAAGCCTGTCTCGGAGATCATGCCTCCTGAGAACTCCCCTGAGAACCAAAACGCTCGTGCCAAATTGTCCGTCAAGCCTCGTCGACATGGAAATTTCCACAAATGGAACTTCGTTACACAGCCGTTAAGCATACAAGTGCGCAGACACTTGAAGTTTGAATATTTTATGCGTTTTGTCACATTAAGCAGTGTTGGAACTTGGAATTTTACTTCTCGGAGCAGCTGTTGGAGCAGGCAAGATTCCAGTTTGGAGCAACCATAAGCCACTTTGGAGCAGATGCCAAAATACGCTTCAATACAGTTATAAGGGTGGATATAATTCACAAGAAAACCGTTGGAAGTTTCCAATATTTCTTACGCACCATACTGCATGTAAAAACCAATGATCAAATGCAGTAGGCGCATCATTATCAAAAATCAGAACAAGATCTTTGTTGCCTTCAACTTTCGGATAAAAATACTTGAGGTACATCACTAAACTGTCCTAGTTTTAAAGCGTACATTTCCACTTGCAGCCAAAAACTAAAACAGGGTAAACACAATTAGAGCAAAAGCCACAAAACCACAGTCATCCTTACGTCACGCTTTAAAAAAATTGAACATTTTAACTTCCGGGTTTGCCTGTATATGTAGTTCGGGTACACCACAACAACGTTGGAGTTGGACCGATGCAGCATGTAATAGAAAATGATTGCAGAAAAAACGTCTTGAAAAATATAAAGCCGAATAATACTAACTCTACAATGTTAAAGAAGCGATGAAGACAAAATACAAGTTGGGTTTGTTAGAAAGACTGCTTAGTCCCGATAACAATGATACCATATCATCACAATCTTCGAACAAATAACTGGAGATATTAAAGAAAACGTGTGAAGCAGTCGCGACCCTCTAGCCAATTTCCCGCAACTTTTCTACAACGTCACGGAACCTTGTTTGTGCGATTGGCGGCCGCCTAACTCACCTGTCGCAACGACACATGACTGGACGTCTGTAATGGGGCCTCTAGTTCCATTTGACCGCATCACTTGAATGCTAACGTGCAGTTAACGCACTGAAAATTATGTTTTATTGTTGGCCCGTATGACGTCAATCTTGCTCATAACACGTCACTGTGACGCAATGTTCGAAAGTTTTCAAATATTTCTTGCTTTTTTTTTCGTTAAAAACATCTTTTGTGGCTGTAATGGAGCTGAGTGCGATACTGAATCCTAGTTCTTTCAAATTAAACGAAGTTGTATTTTCTCTTCATGGCTCCTTAACAGTAGTACACGTCACAAAGAACCGTTCATATGTTCTTTGTGACAAACATGGCAATGCCCCAGGGTGGCCGTAAAGCCATAAAAAAAGCCATGGACAATCACAGATAAAGGCCATGTCTACAGATGTGCAGACACATCGCAGCAAACTCAGTTTACAAGCGAGTTTGACTTGGATGTTTAAATAAAGGTGACACTAGACACAAGTTTAATTTTCAGTTTCGGTTCTGCACCAGAGAGTTAGAAGTGCTACCACACGTTTTCGAAATGCCCCTTCGGTGCACGTTTGGAGCGAAAATCCCTTAAAACGACCATTTGGAGCAGCATGGAGCAGAAGTTTCGTCTTGGAGCAGTTTGGAGCAATTAGAGCAGCACTTCCATAGTTCATAACATTGAGGTATGACGGCACAGACAACTGTTGAAATTTGACATCATGCAGATGTGGCAGTGCAGTTGTCAGTGGTGAGAGGCCAGAGTATCGGTAGAAAGAAATTCTGATTACAATGTGGAAGGCAGAACTCTCTCTCTCTCTCTTTTTGAGGTCCTATCGGAGTTATATTGAGACCGGCCGTACCGAAATCAAGCTGCAAGAATACTTTTGCACGCGGAAAAGTGTCTAAAATGAGAAATAGAAATGAATTCAATGTTGCCGCCGCGTGGCTCAACACATGGCTGCAAGAGTGTGCTGGTTCACTATCCCGGAGAAGTGGCACTGTGCCACAATTTGCCACAACAAGGGTGTGACAACACAAGTTGGTGCATGCGCCTATTCACATCCAGAGAAGCTGACACAGCTTACACTAGGAGCAGGTGCCCCAGTATCTGTGCATGCCACCTGCATTCAGTAAGAGCCGTTAAACGGCGAGGCCCCAGATACGACCGCTCCGAGTGCTTGCCATTTGTGGCCGTGCGCACCCAAGGCAGAATTCTCAGGCCGCGTCCAATTTATTGTCCGTTTAAAGAGTGTCCGATTTCGAGCGAGCCCTGCCTGCCGAAGGCAGACCACTCGGATGTGAGGAGGCAGCACTAGCAAGGCGGAGTGTGCAGGTTCATGCACCACCAGTGGCCGGAGGCCCCGCAAGTGCAACTACGTCACGACTGAAGTGGACGCTAAATGGACACTTCCGAAATGAGCCCCCACTCCGAATTCCTACACCTTGTGAAATTCACGAACATCGCCTCGCAACCCTCCTCCCCGTTGCTGACAGGCAGGTCGTGTTGCCTACACACTGCCTCACGCACTCTCTTAGTTGAGCAAAGCAACGTCCCTCGTCACAGGTGGGCCACCACCCACCCGACCCTAATTGGGGACGACACCCACCTGCAGTGGACGACTATGGGCCCCGCACGAGGGCCCCTGCCCCTCAGGCGCTCGGCCTCCAGGGCCAGCGAGAGCAGCTGCTGCGGGCACTCGGGCGCCCGGTGGTCGGGCCAGGCCGTGTACCACAGGTGCTGCACCTGCCGCCGGCTGCGCTCCTCCCCCTGCTTCTGCACACGGGCACGCGCGCACACACACACAAGGCTCACTCCCTCCCTCATATACACACGGCACGGGCAAAACATCACAAGCACACCTCGCTGCACAACGACTGCGTATAACGTGTTCCGCTTTTGCTCCTGTCAGTGACCACGGCGACACGCTTGGTGGACACCAGAGGGGGAAAACACTGCCTTCTACTTGGATCTCTGTTCAGTCTAAGGCGGATGAGCAACAATGGAAAAAGTTTTGCAATCCTGATGGCACTGAAAGACGAAATACTGCTCTAAAGGACAAATTGATCCACGTGAAAGACGGGAGAAGCAGCAGACAAGGTGGCAAAAATAGGTGCCTGAAATCAAATTTTCTCACGTGGCTTCAGCCTCCCTCGCTGTCACCATCCACGTGATGCATTACCAAAACTGTCACGAATGAAAATTACTGCTTGCACAAATCTTCCCAGTCCCCACAGCCCTGCCTACATGGTTCCTATCTCAGCCTTCGCCTCCTGCTCTTCCTCTTCTGTCCTTTCTGTCCCACTGCTGCCTTAGCAGCTCAGCCAGCTGCGGTGATTGAGACCAGTGTGCTCGAGGTCGAATCCAGTTAACGCGCACCCCAGACTTGTGGAGCTCCTGAAGTTGCCTGCAACAGCTATGCGATTTTGGACCTGCCCCCCAAAGGTAGCAGAGTGAGACAACTCACCTCCATCTTACTGAACTCCGTTTCTCCCTAAGCAACACTAGCACTTTTTTTCTTTTACCCTTGGGCGGGCCACACCAGATTTTATGGCCCCAAAATGTAAAGCCGACTGGCTGATGGGTGAGAAAGGAGGTCAACACGCGAAGACGGGGAGGGCGCCAGGCGGAGGGAGAAGAGAAAAGGAAAAAGAAACAAACAGACAAAAAAAAGCACCTGGTCGGTCAGACCCGATTGCCAAGATAAAACATTTCATGTGGCAACGTGCACAGCCACCCAGCAACTAGCCAAGCACCTTTCTTGTCATTGCTCTCTGTCTTCCGTAAATGTGAGACCCCCACTTTAGGAGGCCCCGCTGCAGTCTCCGACCCTCGGACCCCCAACCCCCATTTGTAATTTTCCCATATTATTAAATTGACCGATTGATCGATTGAGTAGAGTGGACCCAGCGAGAGCAGTACCTGCACAACCAGTTCGCGGAGTGTGTAGCCGTCCCTGAGGGTGGTGCGCACCACCTCCACCTGGAAGGACCCGTACGTGCCCTGCACTTCCGGCAGGTACCGCTCACACTTCACCTGCACAGGGGAACAGACTCCGATCACAACACGCACTCTTGACGCCCAACATTCCAAGCACTCCTCACAAGTTGTCCAAGGGCAGCGATGGGAGCTAAGCAAAGGCTTAGGATGCTGCTAGGAGCCACTGCGTCGTCAGCATCACACATGCCAAAGCCATGTATGTGCTTGTCTGAAGTCCCATTCTACTTTTTGTGTATAAGCAGCACAGCACTGTGCGTGGTTGGCCTCTTTAATAGCAACTATTTTTAATCCACATTGCAAACGTCCCCGAACAATATCAAAATGGAAAACGCTGGAATGCCAAGGTGTCTTCTTCATGCTGCGAGCACTGTTCACTGCTAGCCCTGAAGACCAGTTTCCATGAATCTGTGAGGCGCAAGGCCGAACGTTGCGTAATAATCGAGGCAATGTATCGTTTCCTTGACCCCAACTCCTACCTCCACAGCGCATGTTTCCCACTTTGGGTAACCATACTATGCTTCGTCACCAGCACCCTTTTAACACCAAATGTCACTCCCTCACATTCAATCGTAATCACTTCTACAATTACATGACGCCTCAACAAGCAGAAGTAATGCAGCAGTGCGCACCGCAGCATTCGACGTGGCAATCGTCTCCTTCCTGAGGATGCAACCTTGCTGTCAAACACGGCAATAACTAGCCATGTTTTCTAACATTGCAACGAGTCTTTCAAGCTACGCCGCTTCCCGTAATCTGGCCTATGAACGTCCATTCTGAATACCACAGTAGCTAAAACAACTGAGCTGGAGCTAGGCCCACCGAAGCAGCGAAACGTAGTCTTCTCGGAGCGCAGCCTTCTTCCCACCTTGGCGTCCTCGACGAGGTTGGTGATCATGACGATGACGGGTGCCCGCTCCTGCCACACCATGGCCCAGAAGTCGGCCACCGTGTGCGCCAGGGGCCCCTGGGTGGCGATGTAGGCCCGGGGGGCGCCCCCGTAGCCGCACAGGTAGTTGGCGTTGATGTACTCCTCCTCCGCGGCCGCCGAGCCCCGCAGCAGCCGCACCCGGCTGTGCTATCTGCATTGCACAGATGAAGGCGTAGGGGCACGATGAATGACGGACAAAAAGTAAAGCCGTTCCACCCAACGTGAAAGCTGTCGGAAGGGCAGAGCAGTGATTCACCATAATGGGCTGCAGCGCCATTATCCGTTCACTGCTACCACCCAATGCAATTCAAATTTCCCGCCTCCACAGTGCTCACCGCCCCCCTGCCCAAAACTGCGCCAGCGGGAGTTTTGATCTTTTTGTGCTTGCTTCTCCTCCCGCACGTGCCGCCGTTGCGCTGTCACTTTTTTTTTCGGTTTTTTTTTTTTTCGTCTTTACTTCCGTAATTAACCAACCACTCAATGGGCATTCCTACTGAATGAACGCCTGGCGCTGCCGCTTAATTACGTATATTTTGCCTCCAATGTACCTGCAGTTTCTTTGCACTAAACAACTGGGAGATGTAGGACAAGCGCCAGCGGTTCACAGTTTCGAACGCTATGACTATATAACTCGCTTGGCTTTCGAAGTCCGCTGTAGGATGCTGCTACGACGGGACTCCACTTCGACGGTATGCTGTGGGTCTCTACTTGGGTCCAACGAGCAAGCTACAACGACAAGGTGAGCCCCTAAAGTGCTCTGCACATAAAGAAATGTGAAATTTGGGATGTTTTACATGCCAAATCTGCACTAGTACTATGAGGCATGTCACAGTGGAGGGCCTCAGATTAATTTCGACCTCCTGGGGATCTTCTAACGTGCATTGAAACCTCTACATGCAAGCGTTTTCATTTTTCCCCCCCCTAAATCTGAAAAAAACAGCCACCATGGTCGAGATCACACTCATGTCCTTTGGCTCAGCAGCACAATGCCTTGGCCACTGAGCCATCGCGGCAGGCAATGCCCATTCCTTTGTTCTAACAGCTTGCACACCACGTAAGCCCAAAAACAAAGACACGATGCCCTCCTGGCTCGGTGAGCTTAAAGTGAATCTTGTGCTATTAAGAGGGAGAGAAACAACCACCGGAACATACCGTATTTTCGCGTGTATAACCCGCACCAAAAATGCAAAATTTCAGTGGCGAAGTATTGGTGCGGATAATACATGGGGGTTTTCCTTCAGTGCAGCTTCACGGCAATGAGCGTTGTGCCGTGGAGCTCCTACGCAGTAACACTGACTAAGCCTTCCATGGAAGAGGACTGTGCAAAACATACAAGGACAAGGAAGAAAAAACAAGGACGAGCGCGCTCTTACAACTGAATTTATTAGTGATTGTGCTTTGGCATTGCAGTCAGTGTATTCGACTTGCTAAATGTGTGCTTTTTATGTCTACACAGTATGTGATGTGTTGCTTGAGCTTTGGTGCAGCCTTTCCTGTATCAAATGTGCGGGCAATACGCGAGGATTGTTTCTTTTCCAGCAGCCTAAAGTGGGGGTGCTGGATTATACTAGGGTCAAGTTATACGTGCAAAAATACGGTATGCAAACAAACAGTGCAAGGACAATGCACTCAGAAAAGGTGGAGACAGGACACACGCTGACCAGTGGAACCACTGCGGCAACGTTCTCCAATTGCACGTTGCCGAGAAAACAAGCTCGAAACATTTTCCTCAGTTAGTGACAGCAACGCTTCCATCCCCGAAGCAGCAGCAAGATGTACGGCAGACCGAGGTTTCAGGCGGATTTGGACAGCAGCGCAAGCCACCTCAACCAGAGCCTACTGTGACATGTGCTCGTTGACGGACCCCTCCAGATAACCCAGAGAAAGAAGTCCACGAATGAAATCGCTGTTGATGCACCATTGGCACTGGAGGGCCTCTCTCACAACCCCTGCGTACAAGCAACGAAGATCATCCATATGAATGAGCCCCCATGCCCCTTAACACACTAAAATGCCAAGCAAGAACCCTCACACATTCCCCTGGCGAACACTCACTTGGCAAGATGCTCCGGTAGCGGTTCTTTGCTCCACAGCCGGCGATTTCTGCCCGCTCGGGGTGGTTCATGGGGATGTCCTGCACCACACGAAAAGGCCAGAGTCACAAGCCATCCCTGTGCTCAATTCAGCACGCACGCACGCACGCACGCACACACGAGAGAGAGAGAGAGAGAGAGAGAGAGAGAGAAGAGAGAGGAGAGAGAGACGAGAGAGAGAGAGAGAGAGAGGAGAGAGAGAGAGAGAGAGAGAGGAGAGGAGAGGAGAGAGAGAGAGGAGAGAGAGAGAGAGGGAGAGAGAGAGGAGAGAGAGAGAGAGAAAGAAACTGATCATAAATAAACACGTCGTGTACTCCACTCCTGGGCCATGCAGAAGGGGCCATGCAGACAAAATAGAACTTTGTTTAATTTTAAAGAACTAGGTTTCACATCTCACTCAGCTCCATGCCAGCCATGAGAGGCGTTTTGAAAGACGTTTTTCATCCGAAAATAAAAAGCAGGAAATATTGAAGAACTTCCAAATTTCGCGCAACAGTGACCTATTATCGGCAGGAGTGATGTCATACAGGCCAGCAATAAAAACACAGTTTTCAACGTGTTATTAACCGCTCTTTGGCATTCAAATGATGCGACCAAACAAAACTAGGGGCCCCACTACAATCATCCTTTTGAAAAAAAAAAAACGAAACAGTGTGAATGAAACAGGACCGAAGAATAGAAACACAAAGAGCACAAACGGGCGCTGCTTGTGTTCTACGTTTTTCTATCCCTCGGTCCTGTTTCATTCACACTGTTTCGTTTTTTTTTTCCCCATAAGAATGACGTAACTAACTTGCACCAGGGTCCTACAATCATAAATAAAGTCATCTGTATTAGCGCTCGCTTTGGTCGGCGGCCTCCGATCGCACAAACAATATTCTGTGACGTCATAGAAAAGTTGCCGGAATGTGGCTGGGAAGTCGCCACTGCTTCACGTTTTCTTTCATATCTGCATTATTTGTTCGAAGTTTGCGATAAAATTGGCATCACTGTTATCGGGACAAAGTAGACTTCCTAAAAAACCAAACTTGCATTTTGTCTTCAAGGCCCCTTTAAGATGGCTTCGACGAAAGGAGAGAAAGGAGTGAGGAGCGGTGCAAAGGTGACTCTGCGTGTAAGTTCTTTTTTTTTTAGGCTGTACCTTATGGTTGCACACCAGCACCTGATGGCACTTTGCAGTGGGTGAACAACAGTGGCAAAAAAAAAAGGCCCTCCTGAGCCGACCAATCGACAGGCACATGCATATAGGACACAAAACTCCCTGTAGTTGAAAGCACCGTGGGATACATCGCCCTTCTAGACAACACAATGATGGCCTTTATGCGCTAACCTTGACAGTGTCGATGCACGGTATATGAATTTGAAAAAAGTTTGCAGAGCTGCACGTTGCCTACCTTAGTTCACTGATTCAGACACAAAAAATGGCTGCAAGAGAGAAGAAAGAACGAGCGATAAGATGGGTGTGGTCATGTCAGTGGCGATAACACAATGCCAAGATGTGTGCACCTCAGTTAATAAGCAAATCGAAATATAAAACTGCCTAAATGCCTTATTGAGATCCAGTGTTCGAGAGTTGCTAGAGTGCAGCTGCTTGTCGCTGGGCCTCTCCTTCTACTGCAAATAGGGTGCCACACGACCGATAAGAAAAGGACCACTCTGACATTAGGCAGGAAAGGTAAACGTCCCAGCCCACGACACTGCTGCATGCACACAAAAACACCGGTCCTCCTTTTATTGGCCAGCTCGGCAACAGCGTTAAATGGGGCAGCTCGCAAACTACTGGGTGCAAGGACCCACTAAAGAAATTGTGCACTTGGACTCACCACAATAAATCCAGGTGTGCTTTCTGGAGAACAGATTAGGGGGAGAAGGCAGGGGGAGGGGAGGTGGGGAGCGGGGGGTTGACGCTTTTTCCCCCCGTTGAGACCACCTACCCAGAACTCAGAGTGCAGGGCAGTGACGTTGGAGAGGCAGGCCCTGAGCTGGGCACGGCTCAGGCGCCGGCTGGCTCGCCGCAGGTACGGGTCCAGGCACCTGGGGGGCCACCACAACAGGCACGGCTCACGTCTTTGAGAAACTCTCTCGCGCAAGTCACCTCTCTTGGGCACCCAAATGTTACACAAAGGCCACGTACTATGCCCTGTACAGTTAAACCTCGATGTAACGAAGTCAGTAAAATTCGTAATTTACTTCGTTACATTGAAATTTCACTACATTGAAATTTGCTCCCGTGAAGCATTTCCTGCAAAAGAAAACGTGGCGCGCATACACGGCTGGTGCACTGTTTCTGCTTCTATCGGAGCTTAATCGTCTACGCGGGAATCAGAGTTAACCACATGGAGCATTCCCTCCCCGCAAAAACGCGCCCCACAAGCCACAGGCGCGCTGACGCAGCCGCAGAGGCAACCCACACGATATGAGTAGCTCCAGCGACCGCTTCCACTCGCTGAAACGCAACTCGAGGAGAGCAGCGTACCCTAACAAGACCAGGGCGACAAGCCGTCTGCAGGCACTATCAATAAAGTTGTCGTACCGTACCGTAGATAACGTGGGCGAAATTTTCACTGTACAGCGTCACACGCGCCGCTTACAAAAGCGCCCATCAAATATCCTCGGCGTTCCCAAGCGCTTCGAAGCTTCCCACCATAGGGTGTGCGCCTCCCCATTGGCGAAATTGGTCGGGCTCCTCCCACTTCCGCGTGCAGTGTGAGTCACTTCCGGAGGATGCGAGTGTGACAAAAATGCGCGCACAAGGCTAATTAAGATTCACAAATGCTTGCTGAAATGATGAAACCCAACAAGCATGAGCTAACTTGAACCAAGGGCATGCGGCGGCATGCGGCGGCATGCGGCGGCATGCGGCGGCAGCGCCCCGCAAGAGGCGATTAGGCTTACCACCGCGGAGGATCTTTGATGGGCGCTTTCGTAAGTGGCGCGCATGACGTTTTACTGGGAAAATTTCACCCACGCTATCCGCTTTTTTTTTTTCTCGTGGGCCCCTCTCATTTGTCCCTCGAGTTGCGTTTCAGCAAGCGGTTGGAAGCGGTAGCTGGAGCTACCCACATTGTGCGGGTGGTGTCCGTGGCTGCGTCAGCGCGCCTGTGAGTTGCGGGTTGCGTTTTGAGTTTTTGTGGGGAGGAAACGCTCTATGCGGTTCACGCTGATGCCCGCGTAGACGATTAAGCTCCGACAAAACAGAAACAGTGCGCCAGCCGTGTATGCATGCCACGCAGTTTGTAGGCAAGGGGCTCGCTCACACACCCGTGGCTCGCTGCATCCACGGCATTGGGTGGCCCGTGTTGCCGTTCACGTTTTATTGAGACCCCGTTTCGGCGCTTGCGTCTCATAAAATATACCTCTACAACTTAAATTTCGTAGCTAGTTCTCCATGAAACTTCGTTACATTGAAATTCCGGCAAACGGGACTTCATTACACAGAGGGTGAAAATACAGGGTGTGCATACACTTGAAGTTACGAAAAATTCCGTGGTTCGTTACATCGAGGGTTTCGTTACATTGAAGTTCGTTACATCGAGGTTTAACTGTATTGTTCAAATGGCAAGAGCGGTGACAACACTGACCTGCTTAGTTCACAATTGTATAAAAACTGGTTTTTGCCCACAGGAAAAGTAGTGCCAATTCTTGGCACAAGCCCTAGATTCTAGAATGCGTGAATCACATATTTGGTCTTCGTGCCAACCGGGGTTGCTACAAGACAGAACAGACAGCAAGGCACTCCACAGTGGTGAGCCATAGCCATGAGCACCACCAGCGATACTGAAATACTCGCACCCCTTACATCGGTTCACACGAAAAGGTGGCACTACTCAATCAAAACATTGAAAAAGCACACAGTCGACATGCTACACCCCTCGCTCACCTGTCCTTGGCACCGTTGGGGCTGACCCGGCCATTCTGAGATGCCTTGTTGAGATCCAGTGTTAGGGAGGCATTGGACCCGCGCCTGCAATGACCCAAGAAGCAAGCGTTGAATACCGGCCACTTGAGCTCCACTACTTGTGTTACACAGTAGCTCTGAACATGGAGTTCACAGCACATGTGTGTTTCACAATTACAAATTTCCAATTTCATATGCAGTTGAGCCCCTTTATAAGAGACACGTACCAGGGAGCACTTTCTATCTCTTATACGAGATGTCTTTTATAAGCAGGAAACCATGCTTCCACTAACTGATCAACCGCTAGTTCAATGTGGGCACCGTGCAACTAAAATAAGCTCAAAAGCATGTTGCAAAAGGTTCATTCTAATGTATGTTCCGCGCCCAGAATTTATGAAATAGTTCTGAAGCTCTGTTTGCTTCATGACTGTATTTACGCTATTTTTTTACAAACAGATTCTACAAGCTTTCTCTCCTTTCACTGTCTGCAGAAGATGAAGAATCGTAGATGTCGAGTTCACAAGCCTGTTGAATAGCCAGAGCGCACAGCTTCTCCCGCTGTATCCTCTGGCTATTCATCAGGCTTGCAGGATTCATCTGGTATGTTTCTTGGTTAGGGAGCTACGCAAGTGGGAGGTCGCGCTCCAATGCATGGCAGTAAGCTTCAACCACTTCTGTACATTGCATTTCCATTGGCAGGGCTTCTCGTCGAAGTTTCATAGTTGACTGAAGTTTGCTTACGTGTTTGCTGAAGTTATCCTAAATAGCGAATTTGGGCGTATGTCGTCCTCCTTTGTTTCCACAATGGACGCAACTGCAGTTGGTGACTAATGGCAGTACATCTAAAGTTAAAATGTCTGTTACAAGCGAGACTGTTGACCAAAATTCAAGGATAACTGTCCTTTATATCCAACTATCTTCTGCATCAGATGTCTGTTATAAAAGAGGTTTAATTAATGAGAAAAATAGGGTGGATCCATGTGGGTGGATAGTGTCTCTTATACCCATTTGCCTCTTACATCCATGTCTCTTATAACGAGGTTCAACTGTACAATTCCAGTGGCTGCAAAGTTCTTTTGGCATGTCACGTGGGAGGGGGGAGGAGCGGCGACACGGTTGAAAAAGGCAGGCGTGCAGGGAAGATGTGGCTGGTGGAGGCTGCAAAATCTTATCAGTGAAGGCATCAGCAGAGTTAGTTTCTGCAACAGTGTGCAGTGCAGAAAACCGGAAATAAAGAAAACCAAAGCGCAGGCAGGTTCTAGTGGGAAAGACAAGGAGATAAGCGAAGTAAAAAAAGAAATGCAGGAGGAGAAGGCAACAAAGGTGAATTGATCAGTAGCAGGAAGGGGAACTAACAACGAAAAAAGTTGTGAAGTGGCCAAGGAAGCAAGAATGAAAAGAAATTAAGCCTTTGCAGTCTGCTGTCAGGCCCTGCCCGACAACGCAAAAACGGCCGCAGCGGTCCGTTGTTGGGCGATGCCCGACATGGGTGTTGCAGTGAATTTTGCGGTTTTTGTCACTGCGATGCGCCCGCATTCTTCGTATACATGATGTGCCATCCTTGAGGGATAAGTGAACTTTGTAAACAGTTTTCTTCTTTTTGCACTAGGGTGGATCACAATGTTCAGCACGGGCTTTCTGGATTCCAGAGCGGTTTCACGTGTGCACTGTTCGCTGAGAAGCACGGCCACTTTCTTATCATGTGCTTTTTACAGTGGTGAAGTGGTGCACTTAGCAAAAGCGATGAACTGCGTGCCTCCATCAGTTAGTGATGAGTGTGATTCAACAGAAGCGAGTGACTATGACCACAACAGCGATGAAGACAGCACCATGCGGATTAACGATGCTATTAACGACGCAAGCACCCAGCAAAGGTGCAACAGAAACGAATAGCAGAGCTATTTTACGAGATAGCAATGATTACGCAGAGTGAGGGTCATGGGTCGAAAGAGTTAAGAAGGCAGCGTGAAAGGTGGCCAGGAGGCAAACAATGGAATGAGGCAGTGCAGCAGCGTGAAAGGAGGGAAACACAGCCTTGGTGGTTGCTCTCGACAACCATGGGCATTTGCAGTTTCGTATGAAGGAAACAGACCACGCATACTCATGTCGCGTGGGTGTTGCTTCTACGAAGAGTTTGTGGGGTCGCGGTGGCCTGTTAAGTGCGAATGCACTTCTTAAGCGACCCTGAACCTGCGTCCACCGGCGATGTCCGCGCACGTGGAGATGGGCGCGCGCAGCTGGCCGCTGACATACCACGTGGGGGATTGGCAGGAATCTCCTCGTCTTCCTTGGCAACGGGGGAGTGGGGCGCGTGCCTGGCCGCTGACATGGCACATACCCACGTGGGGGATTGGCCAAGAATCGGGCGTGAGAAGGGCTAATGCACCTGCTTAAAGGAGTACTGACACGAAATTTCAAAGCTGAGATCCGCTCTAGCAATCAAGTACAACGACAACACAAATAGGTGTCTGTGAATAAATGCATCTTTCTTTCTTTGTAGTTGTGTGTGTGTGTGTGATCTCTCTTTCGCGAACATTACCGAACCGCGCAAATTCAACTCGTGCATTCGCACTTTCACATTCTTCCCCTCGGGGAAATGCGGGGAATTTTTGTAAAATTCAGGTCCCCACACAACTGGGAGATGAACAATCCGAGTTCTAGTGGGTTGTGCATGAAAGACTAGAAGAACACACTTCTAGAAGAAAACCCAAGTTGAGGCAAAGCACATCAACACAAAACATGCACACATAAAGCACATGTAACTTGTGAGACATACATCACACAAACGAAGGTATGTGCACACAGAATGTTCTGTGTTGAGAAAGCACTCGCCTCTCCAACAGGCCTCGGGTCTTCCGCCGGAGCGGGCTCCGCGTGGGGCTGAACCCCTGGTCCGAGTCCGTCTCCGACAGCGAGCTGCTCCACAGCGCGGTCACGCTGGCTGTGGGGGCACTGGAAGCAGCTTCCACTACCGGACACAGCGGCAGCGTGCTGCTGCAGAACTCATCACCAAGACCCGCGCTTGGTGTCGGAGCCAGCACACCCATACGGAGCAGGGAACCATTGATGGCGATCGGTGCCGCCTGCTCGACGGTGGGCCTGGTCGGCTCGACGGCGACTTTTGGCTGCTCAAGGCTCTGAGCCGTCTGCTCGAGAGCCACTGGCTCGGCGACAGCAGCGACATTTGGCTCGGGCAGCGGCTGGCAGATGACGCGCTCGGGCGGCAGGGCAGGGGAGCAGTGGGAGGGCAGGGGCTCCAGCGGTTGGAAGAAGAGCCCCGGTGACTTGGTGTGCACCCCACGTTGCAACCACCACAGGAGCTGCGGGTGACGGGGGAAAAAAAGGGACTCTCAGCCATCTGTCTACATAAAATTAAAACCATTCCACTCGATGTGAAAGCTGTCGAAAGTGCAGAGCAGTGATTCGCCATTATGGGCTGTAACCCCATTATCAACTCACTGCTACCACACAATGCAATTCAAATTTCCCGCCTTCACAGTGCTCACGCACGCCCCCTGCCTGAAACTGCGCCAGCAGGAGTTCCGTTCTTTTTGTGCTTGCTTTTCCTCCTGCACGTGCCGGCGTTGCACTGCCACTTTTCCCCCACTTACTATCATAAAAACCAACCCAACGAGCGTTCCTAACTAAACGGACGCGGGCGCTGCCGGTTCGTTACGTATATTTCGTCTCAAATGTACCCGCAGTTCTGTATGCGCTAAACAATGGGGAGATGTGTGACAAGCGCCAGCGGTTCAGGCATTTCGAACGCTTATGACTTGACTTTCAAAGCCTCTGGGTTACGACTTGACGACAGCCATTACGACAGAACGCCGTGGGGCTCCACTTAGGTCTAGTGAGCGAGCTACGACAAGGCGCTCCTAAAGTGCTCCGCACTTTAGGGGCTCAAACTTGGCAAGAGGTGCATTTTGTTGGCCAATCTCCTAACAGGTCCACAATGCGCTCGGGAATGCTACGGGAAATACTACCAGGCAGTGGGCGTGCAACTGTTGCGTCTGTTTGTTTTTTTTCTTCCAAGCGAAGAACGGTCCCTGACACTGCTACTTCTCAGAAGCCTGAGAAAATCCTGAATACGTATGCCTCCTGTCCCTGGTACGTCCGATCCTTGCCGCAGTGTCGCACATAACAGCTTCACGCGTTACACAATGCCCTCAACGCACCAAAAGCCCCCCCTCCCAACCGATTACTCCCAAATGAGGCAAACCAACATGCCACGCCAGCAAGGTGACCAGGGTCTCCTTGTCCCCCGCCCACTTTCAGTGGGTGCAGAATACAATTGAACTGCCCTCAAAATGGACACTTTCTTGTTTCTCTTGAGATTACAGTACCACAAAACTTCTAAAAGGATGCGCACAAAAAACCCCCTTTGCACAGTCACCTTCAGAACCAATAATTAAAGACATCAGGGTTCTGGGTCACCTTCATTTGCAATCTACAAGCCCTAAAGAAGGTATGTGCAAATAATTAGAGTTTTAACTTAAGTTTTTACCGAGCTGCCACGCACTGAAGTTTCCCGGGTGACATTTTCTTTGCCCATGTTTTTGCCCACATCATTACATGCGCTGGTCATGTTCACACAGCTCCTGCTGCATCTGAGAGCTTACGAATTTCCCAAGTGCGATAAAACCGCAATGACAGCGCGACATTTACACTCGCTAGTATTGCATATTGTGCACTTTATATCGCCAGCGTGTCTGTATTCCTTCACCCTGGCATTTGATATTGCCCAAGCTTTTGTAATGCCAAAGTAAAATTACTGCTGCAGTAACACTTCTTCAGCACAGCGCATAGTCATGCAATGTATTGCGACAGCCTTTCAAGGGCACGCGTTTTTAAAAACCTTTGGCAGAAGGAAATGGCACAACGCGATGCACAAGTTGAAACTTACGCCACACAACAAACAGCTGCTAGCAAATCTGTGCTCAGCATGGTAAAATATACCGAACGCGAAAAACCTCAAGTGCACAGGAGTAGAAGAAAACGACAAAACATACCCCAAGGCCAGTTTCCCCATGCCCCCACCTAATTAATTATACATGAGACATTCGAAAAGTCTCCTCCTCGTCTCAGTGTTTCCTCTAACTAGGCGTGACAAACTAAGTGGGCTATGATTACCTGGTGATACATACCGGCAACTACACAAGCTCCTACACTGACTACACTACTTGCCCCTGTTTTTAACGTTCATATTGTTCTGCGGTAGCTCTCGCAATATTCGGAGCTCAATTATTCCTGCCAGCCAGCCACAACAGAGGCTACGGGTGACATCGATCTTGCACCAGACAGACAATAGCAGGAGGCCAAACAATAGCACTTTGTTAGCATGTGGGCTTGTAAGCAGCTTCCCAAACTGCCGTAATAGCCGAGTATGTAGTAGTTCTTTTGGTGAGCACCCCCTCCCCCCAAAAGCGGCCCCCTTTAGACATCTGCACATTTCCTACCAAGGGACTGCTTTTCAAAACTATAATGACCAGACACGCAGAATGACAGATGCTCGCCACGGTTTCGAAGGGAAATAAAACAAAATCGCTGCAGATGAAAAACGATTTCAAGTGCAACCACTGCATTTGGGTGCTGCAAACTTCAGCGTTGGTAAGTTATTTTTGAAGTTGGCACACAGTTAAAACCCGATCTAACGAAGTCACCAGGAATTGCAAATTATTTCGGCAAATTGAGAACTTCGTAAAATTTGGACTGTCAATTTACAAGCACTTGGTTCCATAAATTCAATGTCTAAAGGTGCATCTGCGCAGCTACCTTACATCGTAATTGCAACCGCCACGGCATTTGCTTGCCGGTAATTTATCAATGTGCTAGAAGTCCGCCGTGAAAATAGTAATAAAACGCTAGGGGTAAACGCATTTATTCCCCGGCAAAAAAAAAAAAAAGCCTTTGACTTTCGTCTGTGCGCGCTTAGTTAGCATTGGGCGGACACACTTTTTGTAGCACGCAAGCGCGTTAAACACGTCCTCAGGTATTTCGCGAGGAGCCCCAACATCTTTATTTCTTTTTCTTTCTTTCTTACTTTTTTTTTTTTAGGTTTTGCAATAACGATTTTGGAATTTTGACAAAAAAATTCAAAATTACCGTTTTAAATGTGTATGTTTCTCGAAATACTCCGTTAAATGTGGAATGGCGCTGAATCTATTTCGTTAGCTTAAATTCATTACAGCATTAAACCGTATAGGCACCTGCAGGAGAACCCGAATTTGTTCATTAAATCGGGAAATTCGTAAGATCGGGCTTCGTTAGATTGAGTTCTGACTGTACTGTAATTGACAACTGTTGATGGTGGATTTACATTAGTTATTTGCTTAGCTGTTTTGCCATGATGCAGCCAATTCCTTCCTGCGAGTTCACGCTCTCCCATGATTGCGTATTTACCTGCACTGGGGCGTACATAAATTTTGACATGCCAGAGCTCAACACCCCTGGAAAGCATGCATCCCGAATGCAGCAAGCCCATGCCCAACAGCTGATGCTGTGAAACTAAGCCACAAACAGCTCAGCAACAGATACTCCCAAGTGCACACAAAAAAAATTGGCAGTTCCAAAGACAGCCAGCCCTCTTTAATTGATTGCGATGCTCGTAAACGTGGTCTTCGTTTGTTTCTAAGGCACACAGCAGAGCAGCCTGGATCAACGCAGAGTTCCAACGCTACCTCCTTGAGCTGTACCCCTCCCCCCACAGTTTCATACCAATATATACCAAAGGAAATCTGCCGCTAATGTCAAGGCAAATTTCACTTCAACTAGCATGCGATCGTGTACCATGAAGAAACATACTATTTTTATTTTGTGGGTGCAGAAACTGTAATTGTTGTTCTTTAAAAAAATGCTAGTTATTTCTTTAATATAAAAGTGTAGTGAACAAAGATATTCTTTGTCAGGAGTTTTTAAAGACTTCGTGCAACCTGAACAAGAAAAAAAAAAAAACTCTTTCCCCTTTTGTTGCTTCTGTCACAGGGGCCACAAGAAGGCATGCTGCAAATGAGGCCGAGTAATGAAGGAATGCTTCCAGCTGCAATGGTGGCTTCCATGATGGCATGCGACTACAGCAACAGACTCCCCTCTAGTACATCAACATGTTCATCATTATCATCATGATCAGCCTGTCTATGCCCACTGCAGGGCAAATGACTCTCCCATAGATCTACAACTACCCCAGTCCTGTGCTAACTGCGACCAATTTATCCCCGCGAACTCCTTGATCTCATCTGCCCATCTAACTTTCTGCTGCCCCCTGCAACGCTTGCCTTCTCTAGGGATCCACTCTGTTACCCTTAATGACCAACGGGGTTATCTTGCCTTCGCATTACAAGCCCTGCCCACGTCCATTTCTTCTTCTTAATTTCTACTAACATGTCCTTAACACGCGTTTGTTCCCCGACCCACTCCGCTCTCTTGTTGTCCCTTAATGTTACACCTATCATCTTCCGTTCCATTGCGCGCTGAGACGTCCTCAATTTAAGTTGAGCCCTCGTAGTGAGCCCCAAGTTTCTGCCCCGTAGGTGAGTAGCGGTTAGATGCAGCTGCCATACACTTTCCTCTTCAGGGACAACGGTAGGCTGCCATCCATTATCTGAGAATGCCTGCCAATATGCACTCCATCCCACTCCTCTAGTACATACAAGTACGAAACTCTACGGTCCCACACAGCAGTCTCGTTAAAATGGTGAGGAACTCATTTCCAGTGTGGCGAGTGCACTCACGGGACAGAGTCCAGCAAAGAGCAGCAGGAGCACGGCAGCCAAGCCAAGGACCAGGAGCCAGGCAGGGTGGGCAGATGATGGGTGGGCCCCCGCTGCGGGAGCGTCCCACGGGGGGGTGGGCCGGAGCCCCCGCTGAGCCGCTGGTGGGGCACCGTCCACCTCGGTGGCACCATCAGCTGGCAACGCAGACTGCCACAGGGGGCAGGTGGAGAGGGGCGAGGACAGACACCATCCCGTGTCAAGGAGGGAAAAGATGTCGAGGCAAGCTGCTGGCTTGCTTTCGCCCCAATGTCCCTTACGGGTTAAAATTTAAACGGGTACAGTTAAACCTGGATACAACAAAGGTGACAAAAATTTGCAATTTTTCCCTTACATCAGGAGTGTTGTAAGCTGGACTAGTTGGTACTGTTCCATGACGGCTAACAGCGCGAAAACTGGATGAAAACACGAAAAGGGGGGAGACACAAACAAGCGGGTTTTGAGCTAAGGCTCGCGTGAATGAAGCCAAACCAAAATGCTCGACATCAGTGACGGTGAACTCGCTCTTCAACGACAGTGAAAAACTGCGATTTGTGCCTGCTGTTTTCCCGCGAGCTTTCACTTCTTTGGAGGGCCGCAAACTACGAGGCCCTCCAAAAAAGCAAGTTCGCTTACCTCCGTATTAACAAACGTAACTTAAGTATCACTTTTACCTGTTTTTCGGTGCCTTAACTCGTTTCAAGGATCAAATAAACTTATGCCGAAAGGGCGCCTTTTCACAAACTTGATGCTCTTTGCCACACTCAAAATTGTTCCCAGTGTGCTAGCTGGGATACTGTACTGGTCAGCAACGGTCTTCTTTCTCACCAGTGGAGACGGCATTTAAAATTACGAGCTTGTCTTGAAAAGGCAGCAGAACTCATCACTGACAAACTGACACCAGAGACAGCAGTGGAGACTCGCGACTGCAGGCCGACAGGCAGGCTTAACACCTACCCGAAACCGCATTTGCACTGGAAATGCACGGTAGTTTGCAGTGCGGGCGAAGATCGCTAAATTAGCGCATTTCTCCAGCTGATTTTTCAGAAAAAGTGTAAAAAAAAAAAAAAAGGATCATCAGCGTAGTGAATTTGTTACATCACAGTTAACTATTGTAACGCCTTCATTACATAGAGATCACCAACACATGGGTTTCAATGGGGCTGGCAATGGGGAATTGAAAAACTTTGTTAACTCCATGAATTCGTTACATAGATGCCCCTTCTGCCACAACATGGAGTGCATAAAGTTCGGCGCAGTTCGCTTCAAGTAATCAACTCCCGAGACAACTTTGCTAGCTGCACATCAATGTAGTGCTTACAGTTGAACCTTGTCATACCAAACACAGATGTATCGCATTATGGGATATGCCTGCTCTCAACACAGGCAGCAAGCTTTCCGCCAATATGCCGCAGACAGCGACAGCGCGGAAGGTGTTCAGGACGCTTACACCCACATGTCCCCTCTGCGTGAGAACCGCTTCGACAGTGCATGCCGGCCGCAGTGTTAGCTTTCCTGACAGCTTGTGCCACTGCGTCAACCACTTGTGACCCCAGAAATCTCTCAATCTCGCCAATTCAGAGTGGTTGCGTGTCGCTTGCGACAGCAACAAACACAAAGAAACATACATCTTTGCACATAAAAAAGAAGGGAAAATTAAATGAAGACCCACTGCAAGATTATTAGGAATGTGTTAGCATCTAACTCCTTCGACTGCTCAGCAGTTGCAGCCTACCGTCACTGTCGAATGCCATGCATATTCTTTTGACAGCCCTGCAGTAGCTGAACACTCCATTTCATAGTATCCATGAATAGTAATTGGCGGCAAGATGAGAAAACACATGCTCGAACAAGCCACCACCACCTGGACGCGACATTACCCCGAGCAATCAAGCTGAAAGCAGAGGGGGGTAAACACGTTCCTCTTGAATAAAACGAGTTGAAGTTAGTGTGGCAGCATGAACTATTGACAGTTCTAATACAAACCATCAGGTAGGAAGGTGGCACATGATGTCATCACTAACAACAACATTTTTCTGCAGTTTATTTGAGCACGGTTAACAGCTCAACCTGTCTCTTTCTCACAGATATACATCAATCATAATAAGCCTGAGCTGTATCTTTCAGTAAAACTATTCCAACAGCTACTACTACCTCTATTACCCGTCTTATGTATGTTCCGAGCTCCCAGCATGCCTCAGATCGGCTAGTGTGGACTCGTTACATGGTTGGGGCCAAAGCTGTCGTAAGCTAAGAAAACCCGCTGCACCCTGGCCACAAGTTGTCTGCAGCAAGTTTCAGCGATAAACAACTACCACAGTTGGGCAGGCACAGTCACATGATGCATTGCTCTGCAGGCTTTCGCCCTATTTCTACTTAGTGAAGCAGAATTCTGCCTAACAGCAGAACATCTTGGCCACACAGCCAAAGCACTGGACCTGCCAGGATCAAAAGGGGGATACTTGTTGATCAAGTGATACAGACTGCGTTCGTAAGAAACCGAGGCCCTTTTTTTCTGTTTTTTTTTTTACACAGTACCCTCCAAACAGCCAAGGAAAAAAAAAAACAGAACCTTCCACTGCCATGACCTTTGTTGTTTGCCGATTGCGTCCTTGCCATTTGTTCTCTGTGCTGAAATGTGTGTCCAACCACGCACTATCAGTAACTGGCCTCCGTAAACAACAAGCGTGATGTATCCCTTCATGTTACGCTCTCTTT
Source organism: Haemaphysalis longicornis (assembly GCA_013339765.2). Lineage (NCBI taxonomy): Eukaryota > Metazoa > Arthropoda > Arachnida > Ixodida > Ixodidae > Haemaphysalis > Haemaphysalis longicornis. The sequence goes on along the minus strand of JABSTR010001039.1, from coordinate 68,572 downwards.
GGCATTTTATGGACTCACCTCCAGTTGTTGTTAATGCCCCCACTACCACTGGCCTTTCGATTACACCGATTTCTGCATTGGGTGTGGTGCAGAAGTTGCACCAAAACAGGCGTTGGCTTACCGCGAGCATAACTTTAAGTACCACCCCTACCGAACACAACGTGCATATTTTTTTCCTGCCATCAAAGGCTTCCTGATCCTCCCATTATGCCCGCACAGCAAGAATAAGCACAGATGGCCAGAGTCTCATTTTATCTTTTTGGCAATCCATCCCATGCAAAAAAAAGTACAAAGAATTGGTAACGCCACTTTTCAAGCCCTTAGAAAAGAGATATTTCCATGAGACTGGCGGACTGCCAGCTTTGGAAGCAAAAGATTTGAAGGGACGGTCACGAGAGAACCGCAACAAATACAATCCCGTGCTAAACCGGTGGATTCAGCTTGCTGATTCAGGAACCAGCACACCGCAACACCGCCCTACCAACGAAGAGCCCATCAAAGCAATGCCACACAATGCTGGTGTTCAATGTCTTTCATCAGAAAAGGCCGGAGCAGACAAAAAAAAAAGCTCTACGAAATCGGCTCAACTGAGTTCTTACCTGCCTCAGCAAATGTTCAACGTGCATTCTGATAAGAAACATTTATACAGCAAGCCACACACAAAACCTATTCATCCACAGCGAGTGATTCACAACACATTCTAGTGCTCACCGTGGTCAATATTACAGTAATCCCTGGCTCAGAGTTCTATTGAGGCAGACTTGAACCCTTTGTCAGGGATTGAACAAAGGGTCTCATCTCAGGCCAGAGTCACATTATTCCCGAAAATCAAATCAGATTCACTCATTGCAAGGGTGACGAGTTTTCTCGCGTAATTTACCTGTTAGGTAATTTTCAGCCCGTCGTACTTAATTTGTGGCATGTAGCTGCCTTCGTCAAATTTAAAGGCGGAAATAAAAAGATTCTGGCCCATCAATCTTTTTGTTGCACTAGTGCTTGGCCGGCGGCAGTGAACTCCATCAGCTCACCTCAGTATTCAACTCTATTCACCTCAACGTGCACTGCCACCCTATTATGTCGTTGCTGATGTCGTGTAGGGCAAAATGCAAGTTTTTTTAGCATTTATATCTTCATTTCAGTTTTAAAAAAAAAACTTCTTTTGGGGCTGGAATCGAGTTGAGTGAGTTAACACAGACTAGCTCTTTCGAATTAAACGAGGTTGGGTTTCGTCTTCACGGCTCCTTAGTGAATGCCACCCAAAAATGCAGAGTAGGGAGCGCATGGCAACAAGAAGATAACAAGCAGCAATGGTATACGGCACTAGTGTGACGGTCGTTTTCTTTATGACACACTCCCAACTCGCTGCTATCTGAAATAGGCTCAGCAAGGTGCCAAGGTCCAGTGTTGACCTCCACAAAACACATAGAAAGGGAACAAAACTAGCGACCAACCACCGAAGCAAGCCGAGGCTGCGACATTGCACCAGATAACGAGAAGGTCACGAACACAAAGGAAGGAAACAGCGATAGGAAAACGAAATCCCATATCTATCGGACCTAACAATAGCAACTTTGAGCGCACCCGCCACCGCTTATCGCAGATAAAAGGCACTTCCCGTTTATCTTTTCGAAGCCTCGTTATCAAATGTACTCATGCCACTAGAGCCATCAAAGAAACATACGCGTAGCCGATGCCCTATCTCTGACCGTAAAGAGCACTTAACATAAATAACACTCATCAAGGCGTCCCCTCAAAGCGAGTATTGCCCCCCATTTTTATCCCTGCCCAAATGGCTTCCTGATCTTGCTTGTTCTGCAAGCCTTGTTGCAGAAAATAGTCGACCACCAGAGCACAGCACACACGTACCATATTTTCCCTTCTACAAGCTGCCCTGTGACTCAAGTCTGCCTCGTCTAAAACTGCCACCCATCCCAACTCTTTTATGGGTCTGGAAACCCTCGGAAGCATACGTCCTGCTTATGCACCAGTATGAGATGAAGTCACGATTCATCTCTATTTGAAGGGACATTCAAGTGTAAAGCCAAGTTGGCCTATATCGGTAGATTCGAATGTCGTGAATATAAATGTACCACTCACAACGGCAGCCGCTGCTTAATATAGCAGAAAATGCCAAAAGCATGAAAGCAGGTATCAATGCCCCCAAACGCTTCCCCGCACTACGATTTGTAGCACCACGAATTGTGAGTGGCGAAGCATGGGACTGGTGGAACTTGCCTAAGCATTTTTCTCAAACAAACAGTGAGGCAGCATGGACATGTAAATGTAAATGCGGTTACTTTTGCCTGTCACACGCTATTTAAAGACCCAAACCTCAGTTAGCAAACACTACAAAACAGGACACCCCAGCCCAGGCTGCAGGCATTGTTTCAGTTCAGATTTCATTTAAATGTTTCGCGTTGCATAAAAGTGCAGTCAAACTGTGCATTTTGGTGGATGCGAGAGCCTAGGAGTACCTACTTACCACCAGCACATACTATACGTACGACAGCCAGCAGAAAAAGTCGAAAGATTATCAGTGCAATCGGCCAGCCAACAGTGAATATATTTTCTACACCTTCTCCCAGGTGGCAAAAAATCAAGGGAATGCTGGGTAGGGTGTGGCTATCAATTGATAGTTGGTTGCCCAGTCGGCAGGCGCTATTCTCGACATAGCGTGGAGCGCTGCCAACACTATGACAGCGTCACAAAGATCTCGCCTCATTGGCTGGCAAGCTTTGTTACGAAAAAGAGGGCCAATCAGAACTGGCTTAAAGAAAAACGACAGAAATTGAGTAAAGGTTCTGGCTCGCTTCAGGCACTCAGTGACATGCTTTTTCACACACGAAAAAAGAAATGGAAGGGAAACTAGAGAAAGAAATGTTAGCCTAAGCTGTTTATTTTTCAGCGAGCAAGGCATCTTTGCCCTTCGCAAAAATGTCGTGAGAGCTACAAAACGCGATATTTTAGTTAACACAAAATAATTCAGCCTTTAGTGCCCCTTTAACACCTTGCTCACCTAGCTTACGAACAGCTCCTTAGCAACGACAGTTTGCTTTCAAAATCCCTTTTCTGTCTTCCATCAAAATGTTTCCAGTGATCTCTTTGTGTGTAGTAGTTGCCCGATTCTATCACTCCGTATAAACTTGCTTCAGTCAATACCTCGACACGTTTGACAGCAACAAGACCTGCCCAAGGGCCAAGCATAGAAAAGTTGCGACGAAAAGGATCTCTTGACACACGACGACTTGCACAGCTGACATTATCGTGGCAAGCTTTTCCTCACCCCTTACATTTTTTTCTCTCAGCCCCCCGTGTGCACCGTGCGATTTACAACTGGCCGTTCTTAAAGATCGAGCTAAAATGTCGCATGGCATAGTAGCATCCTTTGTGTACTTACTGCCGCATCTTCTCCACGTGGGCAGTGTCTTTATGCGATGAAAACGGCACTGCAAAACGGCAGGTTTAACGCATTGTGCTCCAGAAGCACCGTAGCCTCACATTGCATGAACTGGTTAGAAAGTGCCACTTACAACTTTGGGTGCGAGCAAGCCCCCAGATTCATTCTGATCTTACGAAGGATGCCCTTCTTTGAGTACAAAGATTCCTCAAAAGGGCACGAAAAAATAAGAACAACAAGTTTTTGCCCAGTTTTTTTTCCGGGACAGGCCATCACTGCCCGACGGATCAACAACTGGGCTGCGGCGTTGCAAACAAACTCCACGCCTTGCACCCCGACTTGTACATGCAGTTTGCACTGTTTGGAAAGATAGGCACGAGGTCTTTTTATCTCCATTTTTCCCGCCAGTTTTCGGTCTTCCTGGGGTATCTCTAGAACAATCGCTTAAACTTCCGCCCTTCACACGCCACATCTCCAGAATCAGCCCAACGCGCTGCTGTTTTATCTCCACTGATTGTCCCTATCGGTGAACAAAACACGTTGCCGGATGTAGCTGCAAGACTAGCCAATGCCAATCACTCCCGCACTGCACTGACAGGGTTTACCCAGTCATTTGTTTTAAAAGCCATTTTAACAGCCAGCTGCCATTAGACAAGGAATGGCACCTTCCATTCACTTAGTGTGTTCATGCATATATGTACTACACCCTTTGTCAAAATTTTCTAGGCCAAACCTAAGCCTACTGGACCGCAAAGAATTCAAAGGATAAGCTTAACCTTTAACAGTGACCAAATTATTGTACGATAGCAAGAAAGAAAGGTTTTTTTCTCTAGCTTTCCAGCATAAAACGTTTCACCCTCGCTAGGGACGTAAGCTTGTACATTGAACTTTTTGCGGCCTGCGCACTTTCGGCTTGGCCTAGAAAGTTTTCACAAAGACTGTACAAGCCGTATTACCCTCCTCCTCTTATTCTGCAATGCCTTTGGCTTCTTAAACAATGCCGCACAAAGTTTCGACAGCCTAAACAGGCACAAAATTAACAAAGAAAATTCTTGAATGTCCATCCACTGAAACGTCGGCCAATGTGCAACAAGAAGCTTTGCATGAAAAAGCACGCCTAAATGTACAACAAAAGACAGTTACCTAACACAAGGAACGTAGTCAACAAGCTAAGTGCCTCGATTGTTTCTTTTAAATTTAACGTGGACATAAAAAGTACTGCTAGCACTTGCAATTAGGGTGACAGTCTCAGTCCCTTGGTGTGTGCAGCCAGTTTTGGGCGCTGTTTGTGCAGTCTATGCTGTGCAACAATTTGAACCCGGTACATAGTTAATGTCTCACTAGAGAGGCCAACTTGTCTCGTCTCGCGTGATATTGTAACCCGTCTTTTCGGAGGCAGAGCCAAAGCCGACAGAGTCAATATTGAGAGCTGGGGCAGATCGCTCATGAACGGCGACGAGGAGGACGCTCCGAACTCTGCAGGCGAACCGTATGCTGCAACGCTGACGTGAAATCTCCCACCGGTTTTTTACTTTGTAAATAAATCACTGTCACGCAATGTCTCCACATCACCTCGTAACAATATCAATCAAACAATACAGTCAAACTTCGTCATAACAAACTAGTATCGGCAGAGTAATTTAGTTCATTATATCCGATATTCGTTGTAACAGTACGGCTAAAAATCGGTTCAAACCAATCGTTAACGTGGCTCCCGCAAAAATCCGTGACACAAAAACGCATTATTTCATCTTCTAACCTATTATAAACAAGGTACCCCCTATCTTTCTCCTTGTGGCATTTCAAGTTCAATGAACCAGAACATGAAACGGGAAATTAGAACAGAACAAAGTTCATCTGAAAAAACCTGCCTGCGTTCCTATTCTTTCGATGAAAGATGTGATCTTTGTTTGGTGGCCATTTGCAGCACTGAGCCGGATGAAGTTTTCCACAGTGTCCAAGAACAAAGGGGCCTTTTCTACTGCTTCAGCTTCGGACGCCGCGAGTGTTTACAAGTAGCTTCTCAGCCTACTGGTCACATATTTCTTTGTTATACGGACAGCGCGCGGCTCTCACAGTTTCACTTTTCTTATAAAAGAATAAGTGCCACTGAAATGATGCGTGACAAAAAAGTTCATATTTAGTTCACTATAGCCGATAATTCCCTATATCAGTGTTCGTTATAACAAGATTCAACTGTATTTTTCATCTTCTATCACGGCAGAAAAAAAAGTCCGAAGTCTGAACACGAGAAATCATATCTTGATTCAATTGTGCCTGCATTGTGAATAGTTATAGAGAACTATTTGCGTCAGCAGAAGTCTGCTGCGTGCTCACAAGACATGCCAAGGGGCTGCATGAGAACAGTTTTTTTTCCTTTCAACTTAATAAATTTCTTCACCTGTCAGCTAAAGAAAGGCTAAAGAGAAGTTTAAAAAAGAAAAATTACCCAACAGATAACAGTTAGGTGACACAATGCAGAGGAACAACATGTTGCATAAGCGTCGGCAGTAGCCTTATTTTCGCACTACCAAAATTTGGCTGCATCTCGTTCAGAATATTTTTTCTTCATATGGTGCATAGGAATGAGATAAAAATGCAGGATTATGTATTTGTGTTCACTGCCACATTTACACCTTAGTAACTGAAGAAATTCTCTACAAAAAGCGGCCAACCGTTTACTGTAGGCAAATGCGGAAAATGAAACGCGAACACGAAAATATGAATCAGAACACGCAAAATTGAAAAATACTGTTCGTTGAGGTCTACTAATGGCGCACTATTGGTATATTTTTGTCAAAAAGCCACATTTCCGGACTTTGTTTTTGGAACCAAGCCACGCGTCATTTTGACTTGTATGGAAAGAAATCGCGCTATTTGCGTGTTCTGACTCATATTTTCGTGTTAGCGTTTCCTTTGCCGCGTATTGTACTTCGAGCTAGTATGAGGGCAGGGCACACACAAAGGCCATAAACTTGTGTTCTTATGGCTCATGGTATCTCACTTCCCCTTGCCAAACATAGAAATGTTATTTTCCGAGAATAGTCCTGCACGATGCCTAAAAGAGCCTTTTTTTCTTCAGTTGAATCAATTCCCAAGTGTAGCCGTTCAAAAAAATGCAGAATTTTAATAATTAGGTGGCTTGCCTTAACGACTACTTTCTCTTTTTCTGGTGGCTGTTGAAGCACACAAAGGCAGACAACTTTCGCGGCAGAAAACATAAAAAGGGGAACCTACAATGTATTATTTGCCCGTGCAGCATATATGTAATGCTTGCACATTCATTATACAGATTGTACGCACATTATCTGTGTGTAGTCTGTCAAGCACATAGATTTGTATTATATGCTAACACAACCTGTCTGTACATTGCTGTGTGCGTGTTCTATGCATTCAGTTTCATTCAAGACCATTAAGACGAGAAGCAAACCCCCATATCTTTGCCGTTTTCCTGTTGGGCCTGTAGTTCCTGCCTCTTCTCGTTCGAGTGAGAAATGAAATCAAAGAAATCCGACAGAGCTTACACGTTCCTGAGTTCCCCTGGCCCTTCTTTCAAAACGCGGAAATGCGCTCACCACATTCTCTACATGATGTTCGCCAGGCTCTGGAGACTCTTCCGCGGCCGTCGAAGACACACCTCCGCTGTCAACTCGGAGCCTCTGAAGCCAGTTGTCGGTCTTGTCGCCAATGCCGCCCACAGCTGCACAGGAACAACAGAGGCTCTAATACCGTGTTCTCGCGCGCATAACCCTCACCAAAAATGCGAGAATTTCAGTGGGAAAGTAGGGGTGCGGATAATACCCGGGTTTTTCCTTTAGTGTTGTGCCGTGAAGCTCCTACGCAGTAGCACTGACTAAGCCTTCCATAGCAGCGATTGCGCAACAAAACATACAAGGACAAGAAAGAAAAAACGAGGACGAGCACACTCTAACAACTGAATTTTATTAGTGAATTGTCACTTTTCCCTTGCAGCAGTGTATTCTTCTTGCTAAATATACACTTTTTCTGTCTACATAGTATGTGACGTGTTGCTTGAGCAGCAGCTTTGGTGCAGCCCTTCCTGTATCAAATGTGCGGGCAATACGCGAGGATTTTTTTTTTTTTCTTTTCTGGCAGGCTGGAAGTGGGGTTGCAGGTTATATACAGGGGTGAGTAATACGTGCGGAAATACAGTACACGGACAGCAAACACACTTCACCTATTCAAAGCATGCCCGCACCAGCTAAAGGCGACGTAGACAACTACTTTGTGACACATGAGATTCACTGAGGCCTAGCAGTAGCATCACTCGTGCTACTAAATCACTACGCACACTGATCACCAAGTGAACGTCTGTGACTGCGAAAATAAACAAGAAAAGGCTTCGTACAAAAGCCCCCATTTACGACGAAAGTGATGTCACCAATTAATAGCTGTGCGCCTAGAGAGAACTGCCCAAGGGTAGCCCACTTGAAAACAGATGCAAATGTAGTGAATACGCAGAACCGGTTATCCTTCGACATGTAACCAGACAGTGTTGAGAAAAAAGGGAAACTAAAGGCAAACACCACAGTGGGTTACTTTTTTTTTTTCTTCTTTTTTCAGTTTCACGAGGATGGCATTTGATGGGAAGATTGATGAAGGGGCCCCTAGGAGTGCCGGTAAATGATGGCAAATCATTTTTACTGGCAACAGCGGGAAATTGAATGAGGAGAGCTACGACACAGGTGATTAAGTGCAGCAAATGCAGCTCACTATGCAACAAGAGGAGAGGAAACAAAGCAACCAAAATATGCAAGAGTGGGCGACAGTGGCAGTGACAACGGAATGCAGCACAGAATTTCCACTGAAGACCGCGGCGACCTAGATTTTGACAATGAGAGTTTTAGCTGCTACCCACTGCGATTCTTTTCACTTCATCAATAACATAAGGCCACGCGCTTGCAACTAGTTGTGGCTTACATGACCACCACTCATGCAAAGGTGTTGACCTCATTTTGAGACTGCCTGCATCTCGTACAACTAATGTTTGAACTTCCATTAAAGGGACCCTGCAACACTCTTCGTGCAGTGCAAGTGAACCTGCGCGCCGTTTAGATTAGACTTCCAGGAACACCCGAGCCAAATATTACACGTGCACGTGAAGCAGTAAGCGCGCGAAATCGCAGTGAAAGACGGGGAAAAACCAACCGCGCTCTCTTCAATTCTCCTCACTATGCACCCCTGGCATGGCCTCTGCGACGTCAATCGGGCCATGGCTGTCCTAGCTGTCCTATTGGCTGTCGCTGGTGAACTTCGTGGCTAAAATTCTGGCATTTCCTGTGACGATCAGCCGTCGTCGGTGCTGTGTATGAACCTCTTCTATGTCTGAACCTGTCCGCATGCTTTTGGTGTTTCTTTTGTTTTGAGTGCGCGCGGAGTTTGAGTAACGAACTAAATATTCCACTTTCAACAAGCCCACTCGACAACAAACGTTTACTGCTCCAAAAACGTCCTACCAGCCTGAGCGCTTGCTTGTGAGCAGGCCACCATGCCTGCTTTTTTGTGGCACCAGACCGGAAATAGAACCGTCCACGTTACGGGGATAAGGACGAAACTCCCTGGCCTGTGACATATCGAAAGCCGCCGAACAGAACGCCGCGCGCCGCCCCCCTCTCCGGGAGAGAGCACGCAGTTTCATCGCGTTGTCCGCGGTTGAATTGAGAGGGCACATTTATGCGCGATTTTTCATTGCGTGTAGTTTCGGTGATAGTGAACGGATTTTCACAATTCTTGCGGGAGGAGATTGCTGGGACAATAGACTTCACCACAAAATACATTCCGAGTAGTCGATGGTAAGTGTTGCAGGGTCCCTTTAATGGGGCAAGTCAGGTTTTTAGATACTCAGTTTAAGTTGTGTCTTGACAGCATCTGCTGGCGGTGTGAAGCGCATGCCCAGAAACCCCTCTTCCCATACAACTCGGCTTATTCTAGCTTGAGAAAAAAAGAGGCATCACACTTTGTGTTTGGAGAATGCCCAAACAAGGCCTTTGCCCAAAAAGTACTGCCACCAGCTTTGCAGAGGAACGCTAGAAGGGCACTGGCAATCCTGCATCCTTTATGGCGTTCATTGTTGAGAGACTACTCAGAAGAATGCATGCAAAGGCGCAGCCATGCGCAGACACTAGGAAGAGCTGGTGAAAGCTTGCGATTATGTATCCTGAGCGAGCACAAGTTTCCCCACAACTTCACAAGAGTGGTCCAACACTCAAGCGTAAAAGACATCTTTTTCTGCCCCCAATAAGCTTCTGAAGCTTTGCAGCATGAATGGTGCAGAGGCCACTAGGGTTGAGTGTGCCAAAGGCATTATCTACGAAGTTTCCGCCCAGTTGTGAGAAACAGTACATTGGGCAGGCCGGAAGATAGCTGAACAATAGATTAACAAAACGTGCTAACAATGTAACAAACACTCTCGAACGGATTGTGTGCGATGGCCTTCTGTCTCTCCACTGCTCCACGTGCTGATGCACGACTCCTTTTAGCAAAACACTTGTTGTCGAGACACGTGCCAGCAGGGTCGCACAAGAGATAATTGAAGCAAGGTTGATAAAAAGGTTGATAGCAGAGTGATATGAGGAAATTTAGGGGCAAATAATGGATTTGGACAGCGCAGGATGCGAGCAGTTGGCAGTCGATAAAAGAGGCCTCCATCCTGCAGTAGACATAAAAATTCCGGGCCTTCTCCACTAATGTGAAACCTGGGGAGGGGAGAAGCATGTAGTATATAAGTGTATTCTTGGTGCCTTGGCGTTTCTGCCCATGGAGATGAAACCGTTGGGGAGTAGAGGTATATACAACTTTGCTGCAAAAGTCTCTTATCTTTAAAGCATGAAGCATTCTAGCCCAAGGCGTAAATGAGTGTCCCGGTGCTTTAGTACCGTGACTACATGAGATGATGATTACGACGACGACAGGAGACGCCAACAGCCCCAGCCCCTAAGGGGCTTCGTCCCTAAAAATATGACGACGGCGATGATCATGATGAGCAGGCTGGGCCCTGCATGTGTGACTGCCCCCTCTACTACACTCTCAAAGAAAGAGCTGAATCTTGTTATGCATGCGTTGCTAAAACCTGACCAGTAGAATTTCATTTGTGGTTGCCAGCTCTTATAGATACTTTTCAGATCAACTGTTGCTTCAGCACTCGTATACATCGCACCTTCTGTTTTTATTCTAGCTGCTCTGTTATTTTATTTATTTCCCCCCCCCCCCGGTCAACCAGGGAAAAGCATTTGTCTGTACGTACATATATGCATTCTCTGCGCTGTTATTTTTATTTATTTCTTCCCCCCGGTCAACCAGGAAAAAGCATTTGTCTGTACGTACATACATGCATCACAGAACGTGGTCATCGGTATCACGACCTGTTTTCCTCACTAAAAAATGGAGTGGTTAGTGGGATGATGATCTTGCCTCTTGTGGGAGCAACATGGAGCGCAACTACCCCCCTCGCAGACGACAGAACTGAAGGAGTAGGTGGTACCCCACGATAACTTGACTCTGTTGGCACAAAAGTGTCACTTTTTTCCTGGTCAAATGAAACACAATGGCAGTAAAAACAAACTACACACAACAGCTACAAAAGTTGGCGCCTAGCTTGCAGAAAAGGCGCCCGGTTTCCGTCAACTTCTTGTGCTGTTATGTCTAGTGTAGAAGCACGTGAAAATACATCCCCCAAACACTTGTCCTCTGTGTTTGTTCTGTAGTCGACGTCAACTTTTCGCACTGTTACGTCTAGTTAAGCAGAGCACCAGCTTTCCCAATGTCAGGAGTCAAGGTGCAAAGACGGCTGAGACGACGAAGAAGAAGAGACTAAGAAGCGAGAAATTTGTGGAAGCTGGAGGAGAAAAGAGGTGGAACGAGGAGAAGGAAGACGAAGAGCAGGTGGAAGGAGAGATCGTGGTTCGAGGCGACCGAAGGAAGGCGGGACCCGAGGTCTGGGAACCCGCAAGGCACCAGTGGCACTGCCCCGTTGGCCTCCTCAAGCAGTCGACGTGGGTGCTACTGGGCAACAGCGGCTCCGCTCCCGCTGGCCTCAGCACCAGCTTGCACGGGCACACACGCACCAGCGGCTTCGTCCCACTGGCCCCGTCACCATCTCCACAGCGCTGCGCTCAAGGAGCCACCTCAGCGACAACTGACACCCTACTGCCGCAACGATCGGGTCCAACGCAGCAACGAAAAGTGCGGTAGGCCTTTGAGAAACTATAGGGACCGATAGATATAGCGCGAGAACACTGTTGTGGTTTAGGAACGGAAAGCCATTTGGGGTTTTTTTTCTGTATGTAGTGTATTTCCAACACTATTATTGTCTATTTTTCTTACCTCCCCAGTACCTTTACCAGTCTTCGTCTCAAGTATCGTCTCAACTTGATCCCTTTGCGTCCGAACTCCATTCTTTTACCGAGGTGACGCGTGACACCCCACAACATATTCTTTACTGGGCTTGGATCAAGACTTTACCACTGAACTCAGCCTCAAAGCCGCTCTTCCACTTGCCCAACAAAAGTTAGGCAACGAAATTACACAGAAAAAAAATAGGGAGAAGAGAGACTACCTGCTCGGCATACACAGAGCAAGTAAAATGGTGCACAAACAAATATTTCATGACAACATTCCACACTATTTGCAGGTTCTTGAAGGAGCTTTAAACGTGACAGTATCTGCATCAAGTGGGCCCGAGGGTCTTTGATGCAAATTGACATCTTCTTTGACAACATGACAACTCCCCTAGAAACCACTGCACATGCTGGCATAATAAGTTCCATCATGTTCAGAAGGATCATGAAGGAAACACAGAACTTTACTTCATCCCAAAGATTGGACAGCCCACACCCCCCCAACAATGTTGACCAACACAAAAGGTCGCTGTCACTACCGAATTAGCAAGGAATTAGTGCTTAAAGGAGCGAATTTCAAATGACTCACTTAACACACATACAATATCATGTCGCAAGGGCTGTGACGCAAACGGGCAAGGGGCAAAAAAACACACTGCATTGACTCAAAGCCACTGAGCTTTGCAATTGAGATTGTAATCATGTTGTATCCCCCAACTGCCTCGCCTTATTGGCGCTGTGGGCATCACAAACAATGCAATAAATAAACAAAAACCTGTTGTGCAGAAACTAGAGGTTGGGAATTGTTGATCATACCTAGCGAGGTGTTTCCAGTTGAGAATCTGTGCGGTTCTCCCTTCATCACAAGGTTGCAATGAAGGCAGCAGCCAAACAGCCCCAATGAAGCACAAGCCACACACTTGTCCCCAGCAAATGTCGCTACTTAAAAAAAAAAAAAAAAGGACAAAGCGAGCACAAAGAAGCGTGTTGCCAGATAAAAAAAGTATCCTTCCCATGCTTTCGCATTGCAATGTGCTTTTGGTGGCTCCTTTAGGTGTCAGCAGTGAGGTGTGTTGATAATAACGAAAAGCGGCTTTCCCTACATGCTAGGGCTGCGGTTGGAAACAACAAGCCATTTGGGCTAGCCCTAGCACATTTCATCCTACACGCGCGTTAATCAAAAAGCTACATCTCACCAAAGGGACACGCCGGTAGAGAGGGACTGGTCACGGTGGAAGAACTGGGACCACCAGAAGGTCTTTAACGTACGTACGTGAACGTTTCAATCTTCGGCTTCCATCGGAAAAAGTCGACGCAGCCAAGACTCGAATGCGACACCTCAAGAAGCAGTTTCTCGCCTTTCAGACTTCGAGTGCGATGCAGAGTGAGACGAAGAGCAGCGAAATGCCAACCATAAACAGACTTGAATGCACAAGCCACTCTGATGAAGATGGATAACACCATGCTAGTGTCACAACAGTCGAGAAGCTGCGCACCACAAAGTTGCAGCTGCTAACACGTGTCCCCTAAAGATCAGACCAAACAGCAAATTCACAAAGCAGGTGCAAGTGCAAGTTTGCTCACCAATGGCAACAAAATACAAGGCTTGAGAAAAGCACAGAAAATGGAACCGAAAAACTGCGCTTGTCAGAAAAACTAAGTACCTAATTTACTTTCCCTTTGTTTTAAAGGCACAACAGTATAGTAGTGGTTTCCAATTGTCTTTAAAAAAAAATAATAAGGACCTCTTTGTTTTGTACGAGGCATTGTTCCTACTCTAAGACGTCACCATACGAGCAATACAACAAAAAAAAAACCACACATGTTGAACAAAATGCCGAGAAATATAAAAGATAGAACATTACTAGGCTTCAGTCATGCTTGAACTGCACAGCATTGTTGCATACATGAGGGAAAACATCAGACCTTCCAAGTAAGGTCAAAGCTCGACTGTGTGACAGGACACTCTTCGAGCGCACGCACAATCTCTTATCCGTTTTGGCTGTCAGAAGAGGAGAGACTGAAACTACTCGAGGAAACAGAGCCCAACTACTTTGCAAAGAAGAAAAAGAAATGTTAGTAGACCTCCCCCTGAGGAAATACTTGAATGTGTGAAATGCAAAACTGGACCGCCCAAGAGAGCAAACTAGAAGGTAAGCAACCATCCGGCTAAAAGGACAAAGCAACAGTTTTTCCAACTTTTTTTTTTCAAAATCTGAAATGCTTCCACAACACAGTTAACAAGCACATCCAGTGTCGAGATCAGGTGGCCACAACACAGTACCAAAGCTAAGCTCTACGCCCATCAGATGACTTATAAGCTCGTGCAAAAGATTTTTCTCTCTTTCTCAGCCTGGACATTGTTTGAGCATTGTGACGTCATTAAAGTAGTGTCACAGCTGTTGGCTGGCTCACTTCCAGTTGCAGCAATAAATGCATTCGATAGCCATGTTAAAGAAAAACCCAACAAACGAAAATCCGAAACTGGAAGGCATATCTGCTGCATCAAGCAGATCTCGCAGTGCTGGCCTGTGCTAGTGATAACCATAGCTTTTGCCAGCTTCCAGGCTCAGAGGAAAGAGCGAAAGCATTTATCGGCACTGTTGCAGGGTCCCTTTAATGAAGGGAGCGTCCACAACCAATGCGGTGCGGAGGAAACAAACTAGCAGGCAATCATAAAGCTATTGAAGCAAGCCCTCGTTCCAGAGAACGTCTTTATGACCCGAAAGCAATGCAAGAGTGGAAGTGCAAGTGATAGCTTAGAGATCAATCCTCCACTACAGAGATGTTGACACCAACATGCCGTTAACACTTTAACGGGACACTAAATAATGAATGCAAGTTGGCCTCTATCGGCAGACTGCAGTGCCATGAATACAAACATACCACTCACGCCAGCACCAGTTGCTAATTTGATCTTGAGGACCGAAAGTTTGCCAGAAAGTCTATTTTCTGTATTAATTTTATTTGCAGTCTACAGCCTTCAAACAATGTACCTGCAAAATATTATAGCTTTACCACAAGTATTTACAAAGCTGTCACCCTTTGAAGCTGCCTGAATGGCCATTTTCACCTATGTTTCCAAACTTCGTGCCTTGTTTTCTCAGGACCAACTTTTTTCACTGAAGTAAACTGTCGGGTACAATATCTTGGGATATACTGGTCAGATTTGTATCATTTTTGCTGCATTCGAAAGCTTATAGACTGACCTGTGCAGTAAAATCACAAAAATATAGAATATCTTTTTGCTAGCACAATTTTTTATGCAGTTTGTTATACGGAAGCTTTGGTAATTGATGGCCTGGCATTTAATAAGATCCACAGCAATTGCAGAAACAATGCTAAAATTACTGCTGTGGTATAGTTGCACTCCCTGGTCCTTCTAGAGCACAAAGGGATCAAAAGTGCTCGAGTATTTCAAAGGCAGATAGTAAAAAAATTGCCTGGAACGGAATGGCATAACATGTTGCACAACTGTGAACTTACACCACATAGATGAAATCTGACTGCATATTTGTGCTCAGGATGTTAAAATACACTGAATGTGTAAATCTCAGGCACATACGTTAAAAAATAACAAAAATGTCCTCAAGACCAGGAGAACTGAAGGGAAAGGGAATCTGAAGCAGAAAATGCCATAAGTGCAAAACAGGCATCGTTGCCCTGTACACTTTCCTGTGCTACGTGTGACATTACAGATTGTCAATGGTGAAACGGATTTGGTGCAGCTTGCCTAGGTGTTTTTCTGAACCTAAACATTAGGTTGGCTACATGTAGATGTAAAATCAATTGATGCAAGAACTTCTGCCAAGCATGTTTTTTTCTTAAGGCATCCACTCCACCTTCCAGAAATAATTACACAGGTGATCCGACTACAACTGGTTTCACAATCAAAAGAAGAATGATGTTTTAGGTGCAAGAAACAACCCCCATCATCATTATCAGCCTATTTAGGTAGGCTGCAGGACACAGGCCTCTCCCATCGATCACATCCAAGACCAGAGTGAGAAACCGTACCTTTGAAGCTAGCCACGCTATCGTGGAAAAGCCACAGATTTGTTCCTGATCTGATTAAACGTACAATAAGATCGCCACACGGCACGGTTTAATTTCCTATCTTTCGGACAGCTCTATCAGGGACACAGATAACTGCTGCAGGATCCTGTCGCGACTGCCTTAATGTAAACAGTGCCCTTCTGTTTTGTCCAGCTCATATGCACACACACTTACAACATGACACAGCAGCGGAATATTCTGACCCAAAAGGTCAACGACTGACAACATCAGTGAGCCTTCGCTATCAAGAGCGACCCCCATGCACGCAAAGCACGGCTGGTCTTAGTCTCACCCTGAACAACCAGATTAGGCAAAGCCGACATCACTATGGTGATTTTACACGCAAGTTTTTGAGAGGCCACTTTCTGGCAACACTTTACTGGAAGTCTACTAAAGTACAGTGGTACAGCAGTACTGTGGGACTCAATGGTGGTGGTGGTAGTAGAGGTGTGGTGAGTGAGAGCGGTCTCAATGGAATTACCGTATTTTCACGCGTATAACCCACCCTGCATATAATCCGCATCCCCAATTCAGCCCGCCGGAAAATAAAAATAAAAATCCTCGCGTATTGCCTGCACAATTGATACAGGAAAGGCTGCACCAAAGCTACTGCTCAAGCAACACATCACATACTATGTAGACAGAAAAGGTGTATATTTCTCAAGTAGAATACACTGACTGCAAGGCAAAAGTCACAATTCACTAATCAGATTCAGTTGTCAGAGTGCACTTGTCCTTGTTTTTTCTTCCTTGTCCTTGTATGTTTTGCGCAATCGCTGCCATGGAAAGCTTAGTCAGTGTTACTGCGTAGGAGCTTCACAGCACAACGTGCATAAGCTCCACTAAAAGAAAAACCTTTCATATTATTTGCACCCCTACTTTGCCACTGAAATTTTCGCATTTTTGGTGCAGGTTATACACGCGAAGATACGATAAGTATCTCTTAGTAACTGCAAATTACCCCTCAGGAATATCAATTTCTCAATGAACGACAATGGACTGCACCTAAACTAGGCTGAGCCCGGTGCCAGTGAGTACGGTGTACAAGACAACTTTGTCACGCAATATGCGATACAATCTGCCTACACATCACGAGTGGTGTGCTCAGAGTTGTCTGCTCTCCCACCCATCCCCTGTGGCCACATTCTTCTATGTTCTTGCCAATTCCTACAAAAATGATTTTTTTTTTTTTCCCCGGGGCTGTGGAATAGCCCACATGGGAAACAGAACAGCAGTGGCACTTAAAGCCGCTCTCGAGAAGTCCCCACAGGCGGAAGGGATGCTTGCGGCCAACAATGCCCGTAAACATGGGTGTGTGTTTGCAAACCTTGCTCTGCTGGGTGTGATTAGATCACTGCACAAAAAGAACGCGATGAAGGAGCAGTGAAGATGTGTGACAGAATTTTATGTGCAGTAGAGTCCTGAACAAAGAAACAAAAGATTCGGCAAAGAAACTTGCAGAGGATGATTTCTATGGATAAATTTCTTCCCCTCTACATATTTACTAGCTTAAAAGATTTTTTGATGGAGACTAGGACCAAAAGACGCTCCCCATGTCGGGTAATGCGGCCAGCCTAAATGAACTGACTGAAACTAAGAAAACTAAGCCTGGTAAGAAAATCAGTGTGCAGCTGATTTTGAGCTGCAAAAACATGTCAAACTTCGGAACTTGTGCAGCAATGAATTATAAAACCAACATCACATCATCCTGTGCAGTAGAGAGCATGTCGTGTGCGCTAAACATTAAATGCTCACCAAAAAAGCTGGTGCGATTTACTCAATGCGATCCGCAATCATAGCTATGATGCAATGCACTCATCAAATACATCCCGGGTGGGGTCACCACAGGAATATCCCACAAACTCATTATGTTGTCCGTTTTAAAGGCGATGGCCCTTCACCTAAAATGCGAAAGCTTTGTCTGTCAGCCTCGCCCCTCGATTCAGCCGCCCGGCCAACGTGGAAGAATGCTTGAACACAAAATATACACGGGAAAAACCTGTTTGACAAGCCCCTACAACTGCTTCTATGGCTCACACACACCCACATTATTCTGCACACACAAAAAAAAAAACTTTGGGCACATTTGAGGCAAGAATACATAACTGAGAGAACGAGTGTTCTTTTAATTAAGAATACACATTGATTGGCTTTTACGATAGCAAATGAAAAAAAAAAAATAAAGGCTGCATTGAAAAAGAAGGTGTCAGGGAGAGGAGAGACAAAGGCAAAAAATAAAACAAGATTTCGTCTCGTGCTGTTCCTACAGAACAAAAAACAAACGATAAAGAAACAGACACACAATGTCCCGTTGCATTCATTGCAGGAGAAGTGAGGGATGGAGGTTTACTCGCAGAGGACTATTGTCTTTCAACGACAACTTCAGTGAGGCAGGCAGATGTGGAGCCAATCTGTAATGTTGCAACTTGATTTGTATGTTCTTGTATTTCCCTAACTAGAATGTATGCCTTAACAAACCCCGCGAGGAAGGTGGAGGGAAGGGAGGAAAGAACTTCCTGCAAGACCAATTGCCTCTTTTTTGTTTCATCGACCTAAGACCGGTTGACATGCGTCATTTCCAACTGCACACTCGAAATGATGCACGCCCTGTAACAGCCCGTAATAGCCCGCTCAGTGACACACACCTGTCAGAATAAAAGCCGACAGTTTCCGGTCTGACGCACACACATGTTGCACCTGTCGTCCCCCCCATCTCTCTCTTATTTCCGGCACAAGTGTCACTGCCAATGCCATCATAGCTGCCTTCTACAAAAACGTCCCCCCCCCTGTTCACCTAAAAAAAAAAAAAAAAAAAGAGAGACCAACTTACAGCTTGACGAAGGGAGCTAAGCAATCGCACGCAAGCATTCAACGTCCGTTTTTCCCCTGAATATTAGCAGGGCGCCGGATGCATGGGCGCATCACAATAGCGTCAGAGTTGCTCGGAAAGTTGGACATCGATTGCAAACTTCACCAAAGCGTGAAGCTCTCCTAGAATGGGACAAACCCGAAACAGGTGCGCCCAAACGCTGGCTTATTGCTCGACGACAACAAGGAGTGCGTTGCGGGGCAAGAGGCAAACGCCTGGTTGCAAATTTCCTCCGGAACACAATGCAAGGCGTGCCCAACTTCCTTCCTCCACGTCACTTCGTTCGTCACCAAGGACGGGCGGACGGCCACAGACAAGATTATAGAAACAAACAACGTCCTCGAGATTAGGGCAGTGTGCGGAAACTCGGTTCAGGAAACTTACAGGGGAAGACAGCTTAGCTAATTGCTTGTGAACGTGGTAAGACAATTACCAGACCTATTAGGCGGGAAGGAAATACAGGGGACATCAACTCATCTTCACTCACACCCACAAACAAAAATTGTACACGGGTCCATTTGTATAGCAGCACCGATTTCTTCCGAGGATTGCTCACGGCACGCAACAAGATGCACTGTTCTCTTGAATATTGTCCCCTTTAGACCTCACTAGGATTCCTTGAAGCTTTCTTTTTTTTTTTTACCCTCAAACAACTGAATGGCGGAACAATCTAGAGCCAGCCCTCTGACGTTTGCTGGCTGAACTTGTTGAAAGATCTGCCAAACCATGTTCTATGATGTAACGAACTTTGTGCACCCTTATGTGTATATATATTTTTTATGGTACATTTTTGTTTAGTGTGTACATTGTGCAATTTGCACATTATTTGGAATTTGTATCTGCCGCGCATACGTATTATTTTATGCAACTTTCCCACTCCCGCTACGTCTCTCAATGAGACAGCAGCATTTGTAAGTACGTAAATAAAACAAACGTAAAGAAATCCACAAATGCCCGCGCAAGACACAACCCGGGTTTTCTCCCACTGGGAAGCCTAGAGCCACAACATAAAGCCACGCTGGTCGGTGCAATATTGACAGCTCCTCAGCCATATTTCCCTGTTGCCCATCGCTTTAATCCAGCTGCTCTTGAAAGCTCTGGTCGCCCATTCACCATTGTTCAACGTACGAAAGAAGTGCATGTCTGAATCTCAGTTCTACACTCATTTCCTGGTGTAAAACTTCCCCACCAAAGCAGACAAGTGTAAAATTTTATCACAGAATAGGATGCCAGCAATCGGGGACGTAGCCAGAGGGTGCATTTGGAGGGTTTGAACCCCCTCCGATTTTTTTTCCAGGCAGCGCGTAAGCGAGAGTTCATGTTACTTTAGGGGAAACTCGTCTCTTCATATTAGCTGTAACACTGTCCAAAAAGAAAATTCTGGCTACGGCCCTGTCGGCAATGCTCTCAGCAATAAAACAAAGGACTATTGTTTTTTTATTTGTTTCAATCCCGTATCGCAGTGAATGGCACTTACATCACCACGCATTCATTTTAGCGTATTCCGTTTTGCATAATGCCATATGCTGCCAGTAAATGACGAGTTTAGCAGGAGAGGACTGGACGGTGTCACAATGCACAGTGGTTTATGTTCTCTTTATAATATTGTACGACCTACCTGCTACCTTTGCTGAGCCTTGGTGATTAGGCACTGCGTCCTTTCTTCTCTAACCTCACCTTTGAACTGCTTTTTCAATGATCACTAAATGTCTAGCAGGTTTTAATGCAGATGGGCTTTCGAGCCTGTCTGCTACCGTCACGATACCAGATAGATTTTGTTGAAGTGAACTGCTGTGCTAAGGTAATAAACAATCTGCATGATATACCGTAGCAATACACCACTGCCGCAAATAATCTCCATTCAAGCAGAGCGTTGCGGACTCCCAACCAAACTGTTGCATGTAGTGAGAACCCTGAATCACCAACGTTGAGGCACTTGCAAGGGATTGCTCAATAGCTACGGCTTTGCACAGTTCGCTGTTCGATTAAACAAAGCAAAAAAATAAAGAGGCCACGCTGTATTAGCACAGGTAGAAAACAGACGCTGGGAACGACGCCGGCATGGTGCAAAATTCATAACAGAGCGGCAACGCGAGGCTCCCCAAAGCGGCGACGCCTGCGTGGCCCCGTTACTGCACTATCATTTATACAT
Organism: Haemaphysalis longicornis; assembly: GCA_013339765.2. Taxonomy (NCBI): domain Eukaryota; kingdom Metazoa; phylum Arthropoda; class Arachnida; order Ixodida; family Ixodidae; genus Haemaphysalis; species Haemaphysalis longicornis. Next base: position 47,741 of record JABSTR010001039.1, on the reverse strand, counting down.
GATCGCTCCGGCAGCCGCAGACGCACCTCGCAGGCGCCCGGCTGCAATGCGCGCGAGTGCGGCAGACGCCAAGTGCCGTTCACTATCTCATTCACGCGTGGCCGAATCAAATGCCGAAGGCCAAGATCGACGTCTGCGCCTGCCACTTTCCATATCAGCCTTGACTGCGCGGCTGCCCCGAAAGCACAGTCATGGCCACGGCAAAGCAGCAGCGTCACATCCTGCCTCGGACCGATGGGCATCGCACAAGACAACACATGCGGCGCGTGGGTGCGATGCATGAACGGTGCGAGCGTGACACACGTTCGCGCGAAGCGTGACACGAAGCTCGTGACGTAGTAGTACGCTACGCGCGCGACGAAGGCGACGAAATCGCGCCTGCGGCAACGGCTATTGCTTTCCCGTTTGGTAAAAATCGGCGGTGCTTGGAAACGGTTTGTTAGCAGAATGCCCATTTCCGCCCGGGCTTCCGGTAAGGAGGGGATTAGCGAGTGCCTTCGAGCTAGGTCACTCGGGACCAAATTTAGCGCGAACAGCCGCGCCACCCAGGCTCGGAGCATGAGTCGACGTCAAATCGGCAGGGCATACACTCAACTGCGGCGCGCTTTCACGAACTCGACCGTCACCAGACGGGATTGCAGCAGCTTTCGCACGAAAAAATAAAAGGAACGCGTGAGAACAAACGTTCGTCGTCGCCGACCCCTGCATTAGAGCCCGTTCATGAAGAGCATCGATGTAATATATGCTACGTGAATCGGAAACTAACGTATACATATCAGCTGCGCTTCGCTTTCCAAACGAGAACAGAATGATAGATACGGCCATTGTTCCACAGTTACAGTCCTATACGCGACGAGATACGCGAACGGTTTACGATCTCGTCCACGTCCGTCCGACCAAGGGTCGAACGGATTGTTAACGCACAAGTAAAACAAAGATTCGATCGCCTCAGGGAGTCATGACCTCGTCATAATTATTATCACAATACTAATCATTATAAGCGACGTCTGCATCGCACAGGTGCATGTGTTGAGAATCGATAGTTCGCTCTGGTTTTTCTTTTCTCGTAATCTAGTTCAACGTGGAGGCTGCTTACGGTGCCACCACTTGCACCGAAAAGCTACGACGGCTAGCTAGGCAAAGCACGTCGCGAGGCTAAACCGAAAGCTAGCTCGCGTACTACGCTGCACACATACAAATTGGACGAGCCGTTCCGCTCCGCTTTTTTTCCTCGGCGAGCGCTCCGTGATGTTTATTCTCGCCCGGCCCGAACGCGCGTTACAAAACGACCGCAAGAGAGAAACAAAACAAAGAGAAAAGAGGGAAGCGCAGCGGCGATGCCTTGCCCCCTACCACGATCTCGCAGAACCAGGCGCCACAACAAACACAAGCAAGGGTTCACTTACGCCTGGCGCCGACGATGAAGTAGCCGCATACTAGTAGCAGGGACCACGCGCAGCGCAGCCGCGAGTGCTTCATGTTGTTCTCGGAGGACTCATGATGCCGTATTGACAAACATTCGCGCAAAGGCAGCACCACAACTGAACCAGATTACATGGCGAGAGCGGCCGCCACCTCGCATCCAGCAGCTCCGCTCGTTTCCTCCTCGATCGGATGCGAGACTCCCCCAGCGAGCCGCGCGCTGCTCGTCGGAAACGTCGGAAACGCGCTGAACGCGCGTGCGTGCACGCAACTAGTCAACGCTGGCCACTAGGGGCGCCACCAACCAACAACAGTTTTTCGAAGCCAAAGTATTCACAGATTCACAGGTTAAGTTCGGGCTGTAACCGCGAATTAATAGCGACACGAGCTTCTGAAGTACGTTAATATAACAGTTAGTTGCAGTTGACATGCTGGCCTCACTAATGGTCATAAAAAGCATAGGCCTCGATTCAAAAGCGCGAAGTTTAAATTCAACGCAGCTCTAGAGGAAATGACGAAGGTGTGCACTCAGCACGCTTTTGTTACTACAAAAACGTGCGAGAAATGTCTAGTCCACTTCGAACTTTTTTAAGTGAGTACAGAGACGAACATTCATGTCCGCGACAGCATGCATGTACGCTTCGCGCACGCTCTGCTTTCGAGCATTTCAACTTTTGAGCTTTGATTTTTACCAAATGAACCAGCTATTTCTAGGACCGCGTGGTCCTAACACATTAAAAAAGCAGATGGGCGATCCAAATGCTGTGAGTGTATTATTCCTTTTTTTTTTATGTATACTACCCGTATACAGATTGTCGGCCCGGGGTTAAGGGATCCCCAGGGGAAAGTTTTTCCCCGGGAGGCAGGGTCATAAAACAGTTTTAAGACCCAATCGCCTTAGTTGCATCGGTTGCGCTTTAAACCCATTATTTCAATCAACCCCCGGTTCATCTAAGGGGGCCCCCAACACAAGATGACCGGCCGGGTGGCCCTTTCTTAGGCGCAGGAACGACCCCCTGCTGATTTCGGCCCGTGAAGATCCAGGCGTTCAAATGAGTCCGGGGCCCCCCACTACGGCGCCCGCACACCTGCTTGCTCGGGCGAGAAAGGAAGATCAGGGAAGGGGGATTTTTTGGGTTTGGTCGGCGCCATTTTGTCCATACGAGACGGCACGGCGAATTGGGAGCATGGCAGATTGGACAGTTGTAAGGGTAGGTAGTGGGAGATATGTGTTATATGATAGAGAATATGTTTGGGTCTAAAGTCTGCGCCATAGCCGAGTGTCGCAGGTGTTGAGGGACGTGTGAGGCGGTGGTATAATGGGCCCTGACGGTACGTGTCATAGTTTCGTTTTGCTAAACATGCGCCCCTTGGGTCTAATGTCTGCGCCATAGCCGAATGTCGCAGGTGTTGAGGGACGTGTTTGGCGGTGGTATAATGGGCCCGGACGGTACGTGTCATAGTTTCGCTTTGCTAAACAGGCGCCTCCTGAGGTGGGGAGTCGTGCGCGGTGGCGACTGGTTGAAATAAAATTAAGGCTTCAACGGCCGCCCATGTGGTTGGGAAGGATCATTGAAGAAAAAGCGAGAACGCCGACCGCAAGACAAACGTATCCACGGAGGGAGTATATGGGTATACCGAAAACGAATGTAAGAATGCTTTGTCGAAACTATCTCGAAACAAATAATTTGAGAATTAATTTAGAATTAGTTCTAAGGAAGCTAGCTTATGCGCATGTGTCTTTATTTAATCAATATAGTAATTGTAACCAAATCAATAATAGTTATCCACCACTACTGCTTCGCTTTCACATTCGCAGTAGAAGGACTCTAAAAAAATTTAGCACAGATTATCAAGCTGCAGGAACTTGATTTAAGGCAGGGAATTGTGGATCGATCTTGTGCCGTTTTCTCTGCAGAGTATGGAGCGGCTTTTTGAAGTCGCTCAGACCCGTATTTAACACGCATTGTGTTCAGCTTTGCCAGAATTTATATAGTAACAAATATGAAAATATATGCTGTCAGTGGTTTTATGTGCGAGGTTGTGTTGTCTGTCCGGTTCTCGTATGCGCCGTGGTTTTCGATGGCATACATGTCAACAATAACGCGTGTTTGTATCGTGACCTATTGTTGAACTTTTATGTCCTGAACCAGTTATCTCAAATGACGTAGTCGTGATGTTCTTAAGCGTGTTAACCAAATCACACTTCCTGCTGGGGTCAAAACATTCTTTTTTAAACTGCGTACTCGGACACTGCCGGTGGTATAGACGACAGGGACGTTCATTAGCCACGGGGAAAAGGCTCTGCGAGAAGCCTAGGCTTAGCTCAGCCTAGGCTTAGCTAAACCCTCATTCACACAGCCGTCACCTCACCGTCACGTCAAAAAACCGCGACGGAGACGTGACGAAGTAGCGTTCGTACTGGAGCTCTCCGTCAGAGTACAGGGTCGCCTGCCTAGGGATCAGTTTAGCCTAGAATTGAGTGTGCTTAATCTGGATGTAAAGAAAATGGCTTAGATTTTTACGTGTGCTCACTTTTCGCTAAATTTAGTCTTAAAAATCGTTTTCTGATTGGCTGGTTTACCACGGGGCGTGGTACCATTGCATTGACGGAACGGAAACGTAGAGCTCGCCTTCCCGTCACCGTCGCACCCTTTTCGGCGAGAAATATCGTCCGAGAAACCGTCGGCCATGACGGAAGACGGTGTCGTGACGGGGTGAAAAACGGCTGTGGGAATGGAATGTCGTTGATTGCTGGGAAGCGGTTTCTTTCTTTTTTTCTTTTTGGAACGTCCAACAGCGAACCCTTCGAAAGTATGTTTTTTTCCTCCTTGGTCTCCACGCCATACGGAGAAGCAGAATGGCTGTTTGAAATAATGACGGGAACGCAAGGCCCGTGTATACAGGGAAGACTTGAAGTAATTTAAGTAAAATAAGCTTTCGTAGGTAAAATTGTTTTTCTTGTGCGAAGTCGTCAGAGGCCGTGGCGGACGCAATTAAACTTGTACTAAGTGCTATTTACCGAAGTAATTAACTATAATTTGTTAATTACCTTTTTAATTATTCTAGGTAGGTGTTTGATTGTAATGAGGAAATTGTACAGGATCATCAAGAAAACCGATAACAATCACTAGATTTGCGAAATTGTTATTTCGTTCAGATCTGCTACAGCGCTCAGAACCTCAGCTCTCCGGATGACCGCGACGGGCGAGCGTCGCAAAGCCCACGCGCTCATGTCACTCGTAGAATGAGCCCCGGCCGTGAATGAGCGAGGCAGAAGTTGCCGCGCGCGCGGAATCGTCGACGCGGGCGTCAAAAAATCGCACGCGCAACGCCGACGCGCACGAATCGCGTACAAAAACACGCCGTGCGGTTCACGCCGCACGCCCACCACGCTTTATCTTCGGCTTTACCTCCGCACGCAAACGGCCGGCCACGGCGCAACACTTTCCGTTCGAGCCGAAGATAAAGACTGGTGGGCGTGTGACGTGTAAAGCTGCGAGTGACATGAACGCGTGGGCGTGGCTTTGCGATCGCCCAGCTGCCGCACGGAGCCCGTTGCGCTCATCCGGAGAGCTCTGCACGCAATTGCAATTTCGCAAATCTAGTGATTTTTATCGGTTTTCTTGATGATCCTGTATACAATTTCCTCATTACAATCAAACACCTAACTAGAAAATTTAAAAAAAGGTAATTAACAAATTATAGTTAATCATTTCGGTAAATACCACTGGAACCCCTTTTATCGCGCCCGCCATGGCCTCTGACCACTTCGCGCAAGAAAAATGATTTTACCTCCAAAAGCCTATTAAAAAAAAAAAAGAATACTTGACGTCTTCCCTGTAAAACCCTGCATGGTTTATTATTTCGCTCAAAATATTTGTAAGCTGAGAGAAGTTTAGCTGTCACAAGAATTAATGTAACTATCGATGATGTATTGAAAATGACGAGTGATTTAATTGTGATGAAAGTCCACGAACATTTACTGCTTGCTCAGAGCATGGCAGCGGTGTTTAATGACATATCAACCACCAAGTTGAGCCTGCATTTATGCATGTAGCTCTACCAGTAGGCTGGAACAGTGCAGGTGACGAGAGCGTCATGAACGTAGCAAAATAAGACAAATATGAAAAAAAGATGGCTCGCAGGGCCTCCCCAGCAGAGGTATCAAGGACATGGCCTGGACAGGCAATTATCTTCTACCAAGCGACGTGTATAGCTCATTACTGTACTGTGGGACTTCACTAGACTCGCTTAGCTACTTGACGAGTGGCTTCGCTAAGACAGCTTATATATAGTGACTAGAATTCTAGTACACTATAGCTTATAGCATCCAAGCAGCCAAAGCCCCATAAATCCTTTCTGGAAACCGTAGCGTTTATACATAACGGTCACCGCAACGCAAAATCATCCACGAATTGCTCTCCGCTTCGAACCATCCCCTAGTGAAAATGTTGGACTGGGAATGAACAGCTTTCCTCGCGTATTTATGCCTACATAAAAAACAATCCTAGGGTTAAAAAAAAACTATTGTTCGGTTTGTTTCGAGGCCGATCATGGCATTTGTAAGGCGGTTTTCGGGGAGCAACTAATATATTGAACATGTACGTTAATTCTAGGCAGCTGGACACACATATATATATATATATTATATGATAGTTATATAATATATATAATATATATATATATATATATTATAATATAATCGACTATAGTACTTATAATTTCTATAGATCAGTATTGCTTTAATTTCTATTTGAATGAAATGCAAGGGATTGCTGCACCAGCTCAGTCTAACCGACATCCGATACCCTCGAGGAACGATGCATGTTCCACTGCCGCAGGTTGCGAGCAGATTGTCGGTGCGGTCAGTTAGAAATCAGATGAAGAGATTTTATTTAGTCACGACAGAGAACGAGCGGGTAGTGTGAATCTAAATATCGCAACGAAGCCTGTGAGGACCGGTATTCGATCGACGAGGCTCGTGGGTTCGGATCCCAGCCCGGCGGGCATTTTTTCACCACTTTCTTTCTGAACTCAAGAAAAAGTTACGGTACGCATTCTGTATTGCTATCGCGCACGGAAGGGTCGTCTATATATATAATACCGAAAATAAGGTTGGCAGTCAAGAAAACCTCGGAAAGCAAGGGGAGGTTGTGGTGGGTCATAGAACAGAGAAGAATTTTTTAGTCAGAAAGAAAGTGGTGAAAAAATGCACCACGTTCGAGTCGGGGTTCGGACCCACCCGGCGGGATTCTGGTGTTACCATTTCTTTGACTAAAAAAATTTCTATGAGTCCCTACTCTTACTATTATAACTCATTTCATGTATTATATATATAATATAATATATAATATATTCTTCACGACCATCACGACGGTTTTTAAGTCCACGATTACAGCCGATTTGTTTCTTCGCTGCTGCCGCAACGAACAGAGCACTGCACGGGCCCGGGCCAGCCCGAAGCCCGGGCCCGACCGGCCCGCGATTGCGGCCGGGCCGCCCGAAGTGCTCATCGCGGGCCTGGGCTGGGCTCGGGCTCAGTGCCGCGGGCCCGGGCTGGGCTCGGGCTAGACGCCACGGGCCCGGGGCGGGCTCGGGCTTGAATTCATAGGGCCCGGCCGGTAATAGTTCCGACGTGGAGGTGTAGGAAAGAGCATAAAATGAATATTCTGAGCATACTTTTACGCGCTTCTTCATGTTAGTTGTACACATTGTTTTAAAAACGTGTTTTGCTAGGGCTGATAGTCACTATACTGTAACTTTAATGACATTTCATGTACTGCATCAAGATTTTATATTTTGGTGTATAACATATCAAAGATACGGTTACAAGGAATGCCCTAGCGGGGAAGGAATTAATTAAGCCACCCTGGAGCTGTGCACCTGTGTCTATGTACGTGTGTTTTAGATGTCGAACCAATCTATATGCGGCTGCCGTGGCTGGAAATCAAACTCGCGTGCTAGAGAAGCGCCACCGCTTAACAACTACTCCAGGGAAAATATTTCAACGCACGCACATACTCGTGGATTCAAATGGAGAGCAAGAAATTTCATCAATACCAACTTGTGACCGAAACAACCCCATGAAGTTGCCAAGAGTCTAGTCATCAAAGGTGATGGTGCCTCTCGTGTAAGAATACGAGCTATTATTACGCCCATGTGGCGTGAACTGCAGACGGTGTGAGCTAATAATAAACTACGTGTACTTTTAAACCCCTAATTTTTGCGTTACAATTCAGGGCGTGCTTGTACAGACTACATGCTCCGTCTGATTTCCCGCTACGAAGACACTCGACCAAATATAATAAACAAATTTTCGTCAACGTCTAAGACCAGGCCTGGTCACACACATCGGGCCTCCCTTCTCCTCCCCCCGGCCCCCAAAAAAAAAAAAAAAAAGACCGTGCCCGGGCTGGGCGTGGGCTTGAGACGACGGGACCGGGCCGAACCTTGGATTAAGACGACGGGACCGGGCCGGGCCTGGGCTTGAGACGACGGGCCTGGGCCCGGCCCGGGCTAGGCTCACTTATGAATTCCCGGGCCCGGGCCGGGCCCGGGCTCGGTGTTACGGGCCCCGGGCGGGCTCGGGCTTCACAAAGCGGGCTCGGGCCGGGCTCGGGCCTTAAAATCAGGCCCGTGCAGTGCTCTAGCAACGAACTTTAGTCCATCATTGCTATACCGGCTATACGTGGGAGCTTCCTCCATTTTATTTGGAAGTGATAATCATGGACATCACCTTGGAGGGGCGTACTCTATGACCAGTCTTTCTCGTTCCGAGAGAGTGTTGCTACGATATTGGCGAATGCTGGAGTTCAATTTGCTTTTTTTGCCAATCTTGGCCAATCTCCCAAGAGGGTATGCTTGTCTTGCAAACGTGCGCCGATGACGTTGGGCAGTCACCACGAGGCACGCACACACGAGCTCTTGGCATTTTCTCGTTTTTTTTAATCACCGGGTGGTCGCCGCAATCTTGGCCAATCTCCCTAAGTGGGTGTGCTTTGCCTGACACGTGCGCAGGGGATGCTTGGCGGTCGTCGAAAGGCACGCACACCCGAGCGCTAAGCATTTTCTTAGTTTTGTTAACTTCCGGGTGGTCGCCGCGAGGCCCGCGCTCACGTGCGCACGTCGGCAATTTCTTGGTATTTTTAACTAACACGAACGCGAATTGCGAACACGAAAAATTACGATTTGCTAAAGGGCTAAAGCAGAAATCGCGCGACCCGTGTCGTCTGCTACAATCAGCGGCCGCCGAAGCTCAGTGGCGCCGCCATTCGGACAAGCCTCAGTGCACGATAAAAAAGCATATAATAGTAATTTGTTTTCAAAACTTCATAATGAAAAGGGGGTAAATGAACAACTATGCGGTAGCTTAATCTGTTTTATTTTGCATTGTCAGCTGACTAAAAGACTAATCTCCATGGCGTTGCGTGGTTGCGTTTGTGTTGCGTTCCTCCATGTGCGTTCCCGAGTTTCTTGAGCTGTTTGAACGCTACGCGCACAGCACGACGACTGTTCAGTATTCTGCTGGTTCTACCTACTATAATTGTTGAAGCGCATTCACGAGACCACCTAGGCAGGTAGGGCACTGATCGATGTTGTTAATTTTTATGAGTATGCATTGGGCTGACTTAGTTTTTCACTGGTCCGTAGAAAGCTGAGTGCAGTTTCCTGACTTGTGTTTTGTGTTCCTTACACAGCCTTTTCACTACGTCCTTAATTGTCGCGGCAGTCTCCAATGCTGACATAGTGCCTGCTTTCTCGTGCTGTCAACTGCGATTTTAAGGCACGTGCTATGTTATTTCCGCAGGAGCGCTCAACACGTGTTGACGCGCGCCAACTTTGGTTTACATTAGGCCGATAACATACCTAGCCGTCACTGAAGCAGCTTGACGAATACCGAACCGACAGTCAGTGAGCGCTTCAGGACTTGTATTTACATCGCTGGCGTGCTCACGAAATGTTAAGAGCGTAAATGCCACCGAAAGAGTCCAATGCGTGAGCAACTAGTTCACAGATGGAAACTAATGCTAAATATGCCTAAACTAGGTGCTAGGTGCCTAAACTAATGCTAGTTCACAGAAGGAAATTAATGCTAGGTGCCTAAACTAATGCTAAATGCTAGTTCACAGAAGGAAATGAATGCTAGGTTCCTAAACTAAATACTAGGTGCCTAAACTAATGCTAGTTCACAGACGGAAAAGGAACGCTATTTTCAGCACTCAGCGTTAATTGTCCTCTAGCGACATTCTCGGCAGACCAGTCCACTCAGCCAGGCGTTGTGAGAGTTCAAATTATTAAGTCCCTGCTGTGTGTTCCCCGCGCCTCCTGTAAACGGTTCCCTGAAGTCGAGGCTGTCTTGGCTGTGGAGACCCTGTTGGCGTCCTCCTTCACGCGTGTGCATGGCTTGCTGGGCCCTGTATGGCTGTATTGGGATCAGAACTCAGCAATGATGACCATGTTGTCCTCTCTGACGGTAACTTTAAGTGCCAACCTGAAGGACGGCACCACTTTTCCACAGGACGCTCGCGTCCTATGCTCAAGGCTTGTTGATTTTGGTCGGATCATATCCTTTTGTGTTCACCAGAATCTCAGATTCCCGCATTGGAGGTCACGTTCGGCTGAGATCATTTCCTTCATTCGTACAACTGCACGAGTCCAGTGAGTTGCCTTTCATAAGGATCCGTACGGTGCAATTGGTTGCCTCATCACAACATTGAAGACTATGCGTGTGCTGAGACTATGATTGGAACTGGACGTTTCACATTTATTGCTGTCTTTCTTGAACCAGGAGCTGCCTTTTGATTCTCCCAGGCTTGAAAATGTTACCGTGCAGCCCGTCCCCACCGTGAATGATCTACATTACTTCAATGCACGCAACGAAATTTGGGGAAGTGCAAATGCAAGTTCCTGTAGGGCAATGCTTGCTGAGCTAATTACAAAATGCACTGTTTAGCCTCTCAGTGCCAGCAGCATTACGTACCTAAAATACCCCTCTAGCAGCAACTGCAATGATCTTTCGTTTACCTCGGAAGAGCATCATCCACTTGCCACAGTGGCTCAGTGGCTAAGGCGTTGTGCTGCTGAGCCCAAGGATGAGGGCTCGATTTTTTGCCGTAGTGGCTGCTTTTCAGATGAAGGGGAAAAGCGAAACCGCCCGTGTGTTAAAGGTCCTAGAGGTCGTTAAAGGTCCTAAGGGGAGCAAGCCCTTTTGTCACAAGGCCTTTCGTCTTAGGCCGATTCGGTACAGGCCCATGGATAACATAGGATGATTTGTTATAGGGCAGTTGGTCGCATAGGAAAGTTTGTCATCAAGGCGTGAAGTTCGTGAATTTCAATTACTTTTCTTCCTTTTTTTTTTTCAGAAGTCAAAAAATGGGCTTCTAAAAGATTCAGTGTGTTGTGGGGCGACTTAGCTCACGTCGCATGTTACACTGGGCTTGCATGCATGATTTGTGCATCAAATATTTTGCGTTAGTGGGTTAGCCTTGTTAACTGTAATTTACATCAAACCAAGCTCTTGTAAAATGACAATGGAATGACCCACCACGCTTACACACGAAATGAAATGCTAGCTAGTTGAAATTGAAATCTGTCCCACAACAAGCCCTTTGCAGGCAAGCTGAATAGAGCGTCGATTATTTATTTACCATTGGTACAAGTCCAGAAATATTCATTGGCAAATCTATAGCTTGGGGTTATTATCTCCATGTCAAAACCTAAAGTAACATCGTACAAAAAAAACCATTTGTTTTATACCATGCATACAACAACCAGTGCTAAAGCAAACTCAAAACTATTTCATATGATAACGAAATAAAGGTTTTTAACTTCAAATCGCGTGACTTGATTGATTATGAGGTTTAATACGCCGAAGCCACACAGGCGATGAGGCACGCTGCACTGGAGTGCTCCGGATTAATTTCGACCACCTGGGATCGTTAACGTGCGCCGAAGTCTCGAACACACGGGCGTTTTCGCTTTTTGCCTTCATCAGAAAAGTGGCTGCTGTTGCCAGGAATTGAGGTTGTGTCCTTGGGCTCCGAATCTCATGACCGTCACTGGCTTCTCTGGTTAGCATTCAGTGTTCAAAAGCATCATACTATATATCTTTCTGTCCTCATGTGCGGCTCAAGGACACTGGAGAGGGATGCACAGGGTTTTACAGCCAAAGGAGAAAAAAAAAAAAAGATTAAAACATATTGGGCTGAAACCACGTGATTCTCTGAATCCTTCCTGAGTGGCATGTAGTGTTAAAAAGTCTTATACCGTATCTTTTTGTCTTCATGGGGGGCTCAAGGATACAGGGTGGCGGGGCCTCACCTATGATAAGGGGGGTGCAAGTTCTTCGGAACCCCTCTTCGAAGATGTTTTCTGTCTGCCTCACTCCCCTTTTTGAGTCGTCCACCGTCCCATCGACTTTTCAGAAGCCTGCCTATAAAAAAACACACACACGCAAAAAAACACAAACGTATATTTTGTCGCCTCTATGACGAACTTTCCCAATTGTTGAACAACTGGCCTACGACAAATGTTGCCTACGATGTTGCCTACAAATGTTGCCTTCAAATGTTTCCTACGACAAATGATCTATTTCCAACCGACCTATGATGAAACGCCATGTGACAAACGGGCCTCACCCCGTGCCTGGGTGGTCTTCATTATTCGGAGCCCTCCACTACAGCACACCTCGTGTCCCCATTTGTAGCTTTGGCTGGTCAAACCCCCAAAATCTGAAAATACAGAACATCGTCTTTTAAACATTCACTTGGTGCACATACCTGGTAACGCGAGGCATCAATCGCTTCCAAATGTTGTCGCGGCTGTGCCACAGTCTGCCGCAATGCACAGAAAGGAGGACCTCGAGGTGCTATCCTTTATTGTTCAGCTTTGTGTTCCAGTTGGAGTGTTTCTTTCCCTGTATCAATGTCAGACTCTATGTGAGGGACATCTGCATTTGGAGTGCGGTGAGGTCTTGTCAGACAACACAGCAGAAGCTTGAGAATATATCTGGATACCTTTCACCCTCCGCCTTTCCTTTGAGAAGAATGTTGCCGTGGCATCCACCCACAAGTGGAATGCGCAATATGCACAAGTCCTCAGTGGTCGTGCCCCTAGATCTGTGGGAACCAAGGATACCTTGGGATCATAATGGATGGGGATCTCTCGTGGACCCCTGAATTTAAGGAACTGTGCACTATGCATTTTTATGGCCGTGCAAGAACTTGTTTAACATACACTTCTGAAATTCAGGATAATTGTACCGGGCAACTTCTGCTTGGGGCAGATTGAGACAAAAACAGAAAAGCCTTCCACTAGCAAAGGCTATAAAAAAGGCTGTCACATCCCGGCCCTGGTAGACTTTGTTTTGGGTTTGATTTCGGTTAAGTGTTCTGCCTTTTTGGCCACACTGTGACCTCATTGGTAACTTTCGAAAAGCACGCGGGTTAGATTCGCGGCCGTGGCGTCCGCTTTTCTTACAGAGGTGAAAACCAAAAACGCCCACGTGTTCGAGATTTCAGCATACGTTAAAGATCCCAAGGTGGTCAAAATTAACCTGGAGCCCTCCACTATGGCGCGCCTCATCGTCGTTAAACCCTACAATCAATCAACTTTGCGGAAGCGCCTAGGATATCATCTTTCCCTGCCCCCCCTGCCCCACTCTGAGGCCTAATTTTAGTTTGCGTTAAACGTGGCTCATTTGTGGCTTTTTATGGCCATTTTTCAACTGAAGTACATTGACTGCACGGTACCTTTGGTAGCCAGCAAGCTGAGCATGAGCAGTGCATTGTGTCAGCTTCACCTTACTCTATCCATGAGTTTACTCAGCAGGCCTATGCAGCTCCCCTCTTCTCCTGTTAGACAAAGCTGCAAGGGTCTGTTTCTGTATTTTTTCAATCACAGTATTCAGTACACAGTCGGCTCGCATTAGTTCGGCCATGGTAACACTTCAGGAATTCAGTGGAATAAAACAGAAAGAAAAATCGAATTGACACGAGTTGAAAATGTGTGATTGTGTGTTCTGTTGGGAGAACCAGATTTGTCTGAAGTGGATAGAATTAAGTTAAGCAAAGTCAAATTAATGCAAGTGGAGGGTCTTCAGAGCAGTCTTCGAGCGTAGGCACAATCTTCTGATAGGGGTCGTGAAGAGATTTAAAACTAAATTGTGTTGTTTGGGTACTTATAACTGTGGAACCTTGGTAACCAAACAATGCATACCCGTTTTGTTGCCGGATATCGGCATATAGGAAAAAAAAAACGAACTTATGGTTTCACCAAGGCTTTCCTCTTCAACTTGTGAAGTGACGTCTTGGTAAGAACCCAATCACAGTTCCCCTCGTCTGCGCAACATGTCGGCATAGAGCGGGCTCGCAAAGGGTCAGATAAAGCTACAACATCGGCGCCATGATGAAACTCGCCCTGCAACTGAATAGGAGATGCCTGATCTCTGATACGACTGATCAACATGGTCGAACTTTCAGTCAACAACGCGGGCGAGTGGCGCAGTTGTAACTGTTTACACCTGTTTCACACGAGTTTAAACTGTCAATCTGCTAGCCGTTATTCTTGCACAAGCTTGCTGACGTCTGTCTCACGTAGCCTTTAATGCGGGTTGCGCGAAGGGGGAAACCAGATCCAACGGGAAACTTCAGACCCAACCGAAAGTTTAAAGGGGGCTCATGGGTCTTTGATCAAAAACTTTATTTTTACAGTTATTATGATAAAAATTGGGGGGCACGTGCAGTTTTTCATTCTTATTGTAGATATAAAATTTGTTTTTGAGTAAAACACTATATTCAAATTTATTTGGATTTTTATATTCAATTTTTGACAGCCTTTGTAAAAAAAACTGCTGGAGGGATCAGCTAAACAGGGAACCAGTGAACTGTGCACAAATCAAAGGTGCAATAAGACTAACATTATCGTTCTATCTGGTCTGTAGCAGAAGTTACGACCATTTGAAGTTGGGGCTGGAAGGCAACAAACCGGTTTTTCTGGTTGCCACCCTTCAAGCCCAAACTTCAAATGGTCGTAACTTCTGCTACAGACCAATAGAACGATAATATTAGTCTTATTGCACTCTTTGATTTGTGCACAGTTCACTGGTTCCTGTTTAGCTGCATCCCTCCAGCAGTTTTTTTACAAAGGCTGTCAAAAATTGAATATAAAAATCCAAATAAATTTGAATATAGTCGTTTTACACAAAACAAATTTTATATCTACAATCAGAATGAAAAAACTACATCTGCCCCCAATTTTCATCATCATAACTGCAAAAATAAACTTTTTTGGTTTAAGACCAGTGAACCCCCTTAAAATGAGAATTTACTACATAAACATGTTTATCGAAGGAACTTAGAGTAGTCGGAACTTAAAACCAACCCGTCATTCACTCATCAAGTGCAAAAATAACTAGCGAGAAGCAGTGATACAGCGCCGAGTCACCGAGTCCCACCATCATGCAGTTTGATTGCTTTCCTGTTTCCTCCAATAAACAGTGCTGTTCACGTTGTTTCATTGATTGGATATGCTCCCCTTTAGCTTACTGCAGAAGTGTTCAACAGTAAGTTAGGGGTTAAAGCTCTGGGTTGATTAGAATTTCTGAAAACACACCAGAGTGCTGGGTTACACATGAGAAGCGGCTTTTATGCCGCAGTTTCCTGCCACACACACTTCTAACGTCGGTAGTGTAGCGAGCAAAGTGTCGTACTTCAGTGCAGGCTGGCCGTAATATTGGGCTGGCTCGGCAGCGCAAGTTCGAATCGCACCCGGGGCGCTTTTTATTTTTTTGCTTGAGTGGTTTTGTGCCATTTGATACACAAAAAGGTCAGATTGTGAAGAGAATACGGCGAAGCAACGTGAACCTCAGCAAGGAAACTGGCTACAGTCCGTACAAACAGCCAGTAGGTCTGAGTTCTGCTACAATGGTTGCCAACTCATGCGGTCGCAACACTGGTCACATCAATAGAAAACTGTTTATGGCAACGAATAAAGGATACATTATTTTTATAATATAAAGTTTGCAACTGTACAGAACAATATACGCAAAGAGCGTTTAACTCTCGAATGTTCTTAATGTGACGTCACCACTGCTAGTTGCGTTGCTGACCGACGATGCGCGCACCAACGATACACCTGAAAACGAGAATTTCAAAGGCGTCTCCTAAATTCCAGAAGCAATGAATTGCAAAAATATTTGGGATTTTTGTTCTTAAAAGGTCGTTCAAGGAGACAAAATTAAGCAAAGACAAATGCATTTTCTCTTCACGACCCCTTTCTGATGCGTATCAAAGACCGTGACGTTTCTAATCTCTCGCAGTCGCAGACGGCGTAGCCCCTCGCCGGGAACCGGATGGTGACGTTGGAGGACTACGAGCGGTACTCCCTGGCCCTGCACCGACATGGCCGGGCGGACCAGAAGCTCGTGGCCCGTCTGACCTCGAGGGCGGACGAGGGCGACGAGGAGGAGGACGAGAACGACGAGCCGCCGCCCAAGAAGCCGGTCAGTGCGCAGAAGAAGAAGAAGAAGGCGCAGAAGAAGAAGGCCAAGGCCCAGAAGAAGCGGCAGGAAGAGGCCCGGCTGGCTCGGGAGCAGGCGTGGCAGGCACAGCAGCAGGAGCACCGGGAGCAGGCGGGGGGAGGCGGGCTGCTGAGCGCCGTGGAGCAGACCGAGTACCTGGACCTGCTGAGCCGCTACCAGAACCGGGGCGTCTTCACCCCGACTGCCGGCGAGCAGGTGGAAGTGCTTCGGCTGGCCGTAAGTCGGCGGATGAGCGGTCCGAGACTCTTTTGCGAGGTGTTTGGGGGAGGGCCTTTGCCTGTCCGCATGCGCTGCGTAGACTGGCGAGGGCGACAAAGGAAGCAACAAGATGGGGCACTGCTTTCTTACATTCCGATCGTTGGGCTGGCCTTTATAAACACTCCGTCAGGCGTCAAATGTTTTTCAGTGCTTTGTGGGCATTCATTAGCTCTTTTATTTTCTCCAAATGCACTAATAGTCTGAGCACCGAAGTTATGGACTAGTGAACCATTGTGTTGGTTTTGTTCTTCGTTGTTTTGGACGCCACAGAACCGGGATAAATATCTTGGGTATGGGTTGGGGGCTGTACCGAGGCAGTGTGGTGAAGAGGGGGGTATTAAGAGTCTACGAACATTGGTGACAGTGCAGGAACCCTGGTGACATGTTTGCAGCACCGTTTCCCACTATAGTGGCATGTGTCGAATTGAGTTGGGGGTAATACTTATACTATAAGGCATTCACTGCCTCCGTGCTCTCTTTTGGAAAGCCTTTTAGCACCCTTCTGTGTCCACTTGTCCAGGCACACGGCCAAGATAATCATTATTATCCTGATGTGGACTGCAGGATGAACACCTCCTACCTTGTGTTACCTGTATTCTGGGTGTGTGTGCGCGTACTACAGTTGAACGCGGATATATCGAACATGGATATATCGAATTATTGTCTGTATCGAACAGTGCAAACATCCCCTTGAAAATCCCATGCAAAAGTATAGGGCTGTTGTGCGCGTGTATCGAACTCCTGATCACGGGCAAATTCGATATATCGAATTCCGCGCTGAAGGCTCCCCTGAAAGTTTGCGTCCTCTGGTGGGGTGGAGTTTATGATAATTTTGACTCATCGCAGGCGCTGCCTGGCTTGGTGAGACAGAGGCGGCGTCCGCGGCATTATGTTGCTTCGATGGCCTTCAACAGCTGTTTTCACGCTAGCACGAGGGGCAGCTCCATGATAGCTAGAACGCGGGATAGTGGTTTGCGGGCGAAAGGACATAAAGGAGCAAAAGAAATTGACCGGAGGCACTCTTTTTCTGTGACTGAGCTGTTTGGTGGCTCGTGCAGGGAACCGATGGCGGCGTTGTGTGGTTTTGTTTTGTACAAGGCATTTATTTCCGGAGCAACGAAGGCGAATTCGTCGGGTGCAGGCTGCTGAAAAGATGTTGGTTGAAAAGGCGTTCGGAATTCCTCGCAGTAGTTTTGAGGCCGATGCACCCATCAACATTGACGTAAAGGCAAATGCAGCACAACCCGCCCCGGCTATTCCGGAGCGTGTCGGGTGCAAAGCGACTTCGTTGCACGCCTCCAGATGGGGGAAGTGTTCGGTTCGGATACTGAAGATAACGGCATCAGTGCCTGACAACGTTCCCAACCGCCTACTGCAGCCGAGGTTACGTCAGCGTTATTCGCCTCTGTTGTGGCACAGTGTACAGCATTGATTTTCTCATTTGTGTGTGTTTGTACTCTTGAAGACAATTTGGCGAACTCTACGATGCAGAAGAAAAAACAAGCGAAGCTCAAAGACATTTCAATGATAATTAAAGTGCGGTGGTCATCATGCTGCGGTTCGAATTTTCCGTGCTTTGACGGTCAAAGCGGTAAATTACCGTTTACCACGACTTCAGAAAACTCTCAGTGATGTGCGGAGGTGTCAGATAATCTTCAGATAGGCCTATTTTATGTATCGAATTATCGATATATCAAATTCTTTCACGATCCCCTTGGGGTTCGATATATCCGTGTTCGACTGTATATGCAAATACCTAACATTTCAACCAACATTTGGTGTGTAGTTCTGAACACTTATCACCACATATTGAATCGCATCCAGCTGGCGGCCTGGACCCCCATTTGCACACAGATATTTTTTGTTATGATCAGTGCAGTGCCAGTATGCAGTAATTATAAAACGTTGACTTTTTCGTTACGATATTTTTAGAGGTGTGAAGAATATAATTGATATTTTAGTATCGGTTCTTCATAGGCCCATCGGAAATATATTAGGGTGACTGCACATCAAAAGTCACCTCGTGAATGAACGCGAGGCCAGACCTGTTCTAGCAGTCTTCGTATGTTTCATTTCGTACACAAATGTTGCAGAAGCTCCGTTTTGTGGTACCAGTCACAAACAGCAGTGTACAGTCTTTGTCAAAATTTTCTAGGCCAAGCCGAAAGTGCGCAGGCCACAGCAAATTCACTGTACAAGCTTATGTTCCGTGCGAGGCTGAAAAGTTTTGTGCCGGAAAGATAGAGAAAACAGCTTTCTTTTTTTACTGTCATTAACTGAATTCTTTGTGGTCGAGAAGGCTTAAGATTGACCAAGAAAATTTTGACCAAGGGTGTATGTACGTGTATAACTAGCTAGGCCCACTCTGTGCTTCCACTTTACTGCAAACTTAGGGCCAATGGTGTGTCCTCGATTGCCTTGCTCAGTGCTTCTGGATAGAGAACTGCACAAAGTCAGGTTTACCCAGAATCCTCTGGCTCCCCGGCACATGGGCTTGAGTGGGCTGGGTGAATTAAGAAATGAAATTGCATGTGTGATCGATTTTGCATGCACCACTCCTTTGTGCAAGCGTGTGCAGTAAACATTGACATTCGTGGCAAACTGAAGCATTGTATTCAAACTGTGGCTGAAGGTTTCTCTAGCGTAGCACGTTTAACAAATGGCTGCATGTCTATGGAATATTAGGGCCAATCATTGCACCAGTCTTAGTTCCGACCAGAAGAGACTTCCAGCCACATTAGCCAACTTTCTGACCGCTCATCATGGTTGAAAATATTCCCCTCCTCTCCCTTCATCTTTTTGCTCATAATTGAAGGGATTCTGAAGCACTGTCTGTGAAAGCTGTGGAACAAATAACATCCTGCTCAGCACATCTCGCATAATTGGCTGCCATGAGAATTGAGCAAATTTGATCAGTATTAACAGATTTACTGCTTATCAAAAGAACAGGCATTTACGCATCCATATCTTTACGCACTTAGTATCCCTTGTTGTGACTTTTGGGCGTGTTCAAGGGAAAGCAATTGGGTATTGCAATTTGCAGGTGGCATGATTGACAGCTGCAGTAATCAGTCTCTTTAGGTGTGGGTAGCAGAGCAACTGAAACTGGAGTGGCGCAGCAGCTGTTACCGTACACACCCTGTTAACAAGTGTGTACTAAGTTGGAAGGAAGTTTCCAGTTGGTGTTTGACTCTCCATCGAGTGTAACGGTAGTACCTGGCGTCACTTTCAAGCAGTCCGCATTGTTGCAGACTCGCGATTGTGTCTTCTTGCGCTGTCCACATGGACATGTTCACAAAAATTGGAACAGAGCTCTAGCCATCTACCTGCGATGCAACATCTTGCTGCTTGATGCAGGAACTGCAGCTTCGGGTGGCGGCCCACCAGAGAGAGTTTGCCCAGCGGTGGCCACGTGTTCCTGGACTGCGCCCCGAGGGGCTCATGGAGGGGGTGGTTTCCTGGAGCCAGGTGGGTTGTTCTCTTGCACAATTGCACGCTGGGAGATTAAAAGCTCGATGAGAATTGTTTTTGTTCTTTTTCGTTAAAATTTGAGAACTCGCCTTCTGGTCAGGCGTGGTTCATAGCCAGGCAGTTGTTCCACGTGGCAAACACAAGTGGCATGTGTTTCGGGCAGGGCTGTAGCCTCCACAGGGGGTTTGTGTGACGAGTGGACAGAAAGGGAGTGTCGTGCGTGTTGGAATCCTTGTAAGCCGTATGATGAATTTCCCTTGCAACCGGACCAAGTTTTAGCGATGCCACTCCACCATTTCAGGCGCCCACTCTTAAATCGTTTGTTCACTTCAACCCTTGCCGTGGTTTCCGGGCCCATCCTGTGATGTGTTGGCAGAGGTGGAGTTGTGGTTTGCAGTGCTTGATGGACAAGTTTTAAGGGGGCCTTGTGAAGACAAAATACCACCTCGTTCAATTTAAAAGAGCTAGCCTTTAATAACTCACTCAACTCCAGTCCAGCCACAAAAGGCGTTTTTTTTTGAACGAGGAAAATGCAAGAATTATGGAAAAACTTCCAAATTTCGCAGCGCACGAAGTTGCCAGTGTCATAGAGGTCAGTGCTAAAACTGTAGTTATCACACTCTGTTAAATGCACGTTAGCATTCAAGCGATGTGATTGAACAGAACTAGAGGCCCCACTACGATCGCTTTGTTAGGTTTCTTGGCGGTGGTTTTGGTCGCCGACCGCCCATTGCACAAACAAGGATTTGTGGTATCGTAGAGAAATCTCCGAAAATTGGCCAGGGAGTCGCCACTGCTTCACATCTTTTCCTTAATATCTCTATTATTTGTTTGATGTTTTCTATAAAGTTAACATCGTCATTACCAGGACAAATCAGTCTTTTAACTCTTTCGGGACCGCCGGAAAAAGGGATGAAAAAGGGAGCTCTCGGTACAAATTTTTTATTACATAAAGCAAAGGCACCATCCTGCCTTAGCATATACCAAAATGCAGCTAATTATATGTTCTTTGACATACAATACCAAGTTTACTTCAACACTGACGATAAAACCATGAAAAAATCTGAACGTAAGAACTTCGTAAAAAAACTACAGAAAAAGATAGAAAAAAGCGTAAATATAAAAATATTAAAAAAGAATAAAATTATTTCAGGATATACAAAAATCTAACACAATGCTTTGTTTCTTCATCGCGAAAGTTTGATGCGGCTAGGTGTAACTGGTTTTTGTTTTGTGTGTGATCTCTTTGGCACTAGGGCCATGGCTACGTCGTCGCCCAGGTACACGCCGGGCTCTCATCTCGGCGAAAACTTGATCCGTTTCTGCGTTGGTGGCAGGAGATCACTACCATAGGTAGTTAACACCCTAGCGAATAAATATAAATCAGCCAGATCATATTTCGAGCGCACATACCTACTCCAGAGCCAATTGAAACCGAAACCAACACCCACCTTTGAGCGCGATTTGATGTTCTAGGCTGATCGATGCCTGAATCCTCACTCGAGCTGAAATCCGATCTCTAAAGCCGCATTCCGACTCTTCACAGCCACTCTCATCGTTAAAATCCACAGTAGAAGGCGAAGATATGCGAAACAAAACAAGGCGGATTTCTTATCGCGCTCGCGAGAGTATGACGCCATGTTTGTTTACATTTGAAACCACTGCCCGTCAGAATAAAATATCTGATGCGTTGCCGCCTGGCGATAAAAAAAGGAACTTCAAAAAAGAGAAAACTCCAGTTTTCAAACTATCTCCTAGATGTCGCTAGGTGTTCCATCGAGCGAAAATTTGTATTCTGCAGGCTCGCGAAACCATCGATCATATGTGATCGATGGCCTATGGAGCGGTCCCGAAAGAGTTAATAACCAACCAATATTTTGTCCTCACGGCCCATTTGAATGCTTAAGTTTGGTCATCCTCCAAGCTGTGAATTCTGCGAAGTGTCTGTAAGTGCACATTTGGACACACGTGAAGGCTCCCGTCACCTGTCATCACGTTTCGTCAAAATGGGAATTGCATGATTGAGTATTTTTAAATTGGGTGTGAGGTGAGGGGAAGGGGGGGGGGGGAGTTGGGTTTGGGAGGTCGAGGTGTGCTCACCTGGTGGTGTGTACTCCCTGTGCAGGCCCAGCTGGCCAGGGTGCTGCGAGAGTGTCCGGAGGGTGCGTGGGTGCCGCACGAGCGGCAGAATGTGGCCCTGCTGCCAGACACCCCGGTGCAGCCAGGGCTGCTGGGGCACGTTCTGCGCAAGGTGGGTGGAACCAGTTGTTGTTCCCGATTACAGGCGGCAGCACAGACATGACGCAAGAGGACAGTGTGCTGTGAATGTGTGATAAGTACCGTGTTTCCACGCATATAGCCCCCCTTGCATGTACTCCTCGAACATCCTGGGAAGAAAGAGATAAGAGAAAGAAAAGAAGGATCTGTGTCTTGGCGGCAGTCTTTCACAGTGCAGGCAAAGCCGAATGTTGTAGCCGTTGCTGAAAAAAATTGGCAACAGAGCTGCTGCGAGAAAGCAGAATGTCGATGAGTCCTTCTTTCTTTTTACGCTCAGCTCACCTTGCGGGCACTCCCACAAGTACCTGCCTGCCTTACGTTTATTTTTGTCTAAAGCATTGACTGAAGGGCAGTAGGCTGACGAGAGTTTTTGTTTTTGCTATGCTGTGCAGCTAATTGAGAACTGTGCCACACACTGTTACACAAAGGAACTCTGCAAATGCTTGGCGATAAGGTTTTGCAGCCTTTGCAGCTGCATCTTTCTCCCGTCCTCGCTTTGCTTGGCTGTGTATTCTCAATCCTATCTCGTGAGTACGTGGCTCACAGTTGGCAGCTTAGTGCAGAATGAGCCAGGTAGCATGAAAATACCGTAGTACACGGTCTGCACGATTCTAATGCGTAACTTTTTTTGCGCTAAAAGTGGCCTTCAAATTTGTGTGCACATTGCAGTCGCACTCAACACCCAAAATCATCTTCAAAGCAGCCAGCAGCATTGCTGTGGAGATGAACTCCTCTCAAAATCTAACTCAACCTATCTAATCCAAAACTACCTGTCAACATCACGCAAGTAAATTTGGGTGTACCCATTCCTCAATGCCATACCTTAGCCTCTGTTGCAGTTAGCACCTTGTTTCAGTCGTTGCGACTCCAAGGAGGTACTGCCCCACTCAATTTGACTCGCAACACGCAGGTGGTGGCCAGAGCTGCTGTTTGGACGGCTGTGGCACCACGCAGCGAGGAATTTGAGAACTAATGAGAGAGGGGGTTAAGCTCTTCTCGTAATCATCAGCACCCCCCGCGTGTTAGGCGCAGCATTGTGAAGCGGCTCAAAAACTGTGATGCGTGGCTGTTTATTTGCTAGTGTTCCATGAAAAACTCTTGATCGGCTATCATACATTTCAGTTGCTTGAAGTAAACCCAAATTACCTATAGAGTGGACCGTCAGTGATGCAATAGAGCTCGAAATGATGCATCTCATAGAAGGGTAGATCGGGAAATTTGCAAAGAAAGTGCATGATAGCCGATTGCAGTTCGTCAGTGATAATAGCTAGGAAACCACCGTGCATCACAATTCTTGACCGGCTGCATGAAGCTGCGTGCAACCGCACTACATTGGCCACATCTGAGCATTGAAAGGTGCTGGTGGTAATTGGAAAGGTGGACCCCCTCTTTTTTTATTTGTCAAGTGCTTCGCTGCACAATGCCACCACTGTACAAGAAGCAGCTCCAGCCGCCGCTTGCTAGTTTCGAGTTAAATTGAGCACAATAAAACCAATATGAAGCATCTATCAAGCGTGAAAATTTTACTTGCCGATGGCAAGGGGAACCGAGTGGCATTACTCACCGGAGACATGAGTGTGCGATTGATGTAAAAGCAGAGCCATACTTTTGTGCAAGGCTTTAACAGCCCTGAGCACGGACGTTTTCGAGAACTTCAAGACTCCCAGGTGGAATTCACAAATTAGCAGCGAATGAACCAACGGGCTGTCACGTCTAAAATTAGGAAGGTCAAGGAACTTAAAATCGCAAACACTTTCAATGTTCCCCGCTCCAGTTTTAATGCCAGCAAAGCTGGATAAGCAAGTTTGTGAAGCAGAAGATATTTTTGGTGCCTCAGTTGCGGGCGTCAAATAAGATGTCTTTTATTGGGAATGAGGTGTTATGTCTTTTACACCTGCATAATGGAATCGGCATCAAATTATCCTTTTCAAATTTTCCTAAACAAACTTACCTGCACATTACAGTGGGAGACACGTTGAAATTGTGTTAAGAAGGCATATGGCAGTAATTTTTTCTTTGAGAAATTTGGGATTCACGTTTGGGGTTCCTAGCTACAAGTTCCTAGCTATGTATCGTGTTGTGGCTGATTTCACCATGTCCTGGCTATAAGGTGTCTTTGATTAAGCCCGAGAAAGCCACAAAATCTGGGTTCCACTACCTCAGTGGGTGCATTTGTTGTCGGGATCTAGCCTTGTCCAGTGCATTAAACACGACGCACTCATCCAGCGGCTTGTGCCGTTTCTATTTGTACTGTCCAATTGCACGGGGGATGTGATGTGTTTACTATGTTGCATTCATCCAAACGCTACTTTGGACTAGCTCGTCTTGGCTTGGAAACCAGTGATCTGATGGGAGACACGAATTCGTGCAGGCTGGTGTCTTGGTCCGACCGAAGCCTGGCTGTGTGCTGCTGCCACCCGGAGCCAAGTCCTCTTCCACCCCGGTGAGCTGTCATTGTCCCCCTTTTCAAGGTTGTAACTGGCCACTCCAACAGGCCTGTCAATCGATTTTGAGTCTGCACATTTTCACTATGCCGCTATCGTAATTTCATTGGCAGTCACTGAGTCATTGGGCATGCTTGCGCAGAATAAACTGCCAAGTTCCCTGCTTATGCTTTTAAAAAGTATTAAATGCTTAAGAATTTCCATGTATGTGGATCGAACGAGAGAACCTGTCTGTCTGTCTGTTGCGCTTGATGTGTGACACTTTTGCCACAAAAGAGAATGCTATTTATAATAAGCGCTAGGGGTTATATACTTTGGTATCAGAATCTTAATGTGGCCTCGGGAAAATGCCTTCCCAGTGGTGAATTTGTGTTTAGTAGTGAAGCCGATTCTAAATTTGTTCAGCGTGCAATGCCCCGTGGGGATACATAGCATCTTATGGGGGTAATAATATAACGCCCTGGGCAATCAGAGAAACAGAGGGGGGAGGTGGGGGGTGGAAGAGAAATTTTTTCATTGACAGGAGAGGAGGTTAGCCCTGAGACATTAATCCTTGGCCTTCAGATATTCATATAAAAGCTCCTTTATTGTCCCCCCCCCCCCTTCCCCTCTTCCCCCCCAAAATGTCTGCCTGACTAGGCAGTTTTGTATAGTGGTAAAAATGGCTTTAAAGGGGCCCTGAAAGGCGTTTTGAGCACACTAAATGAAGTAGCGCAATCGTTAGATTGGGTCGTCAAGGTCATCTGGGCCAAGTATTACTCTTTTACGCGCAGCGGAAAGCTCACACTTTTGTTGCAAAGTTTGTCGCTTTTTTCTCACCCTTTCCTTCGTGTTTTTGGACGCCGCCATCTTCACATGTCTACATCATCGATTCCCAGATGTTCGTCATGAGCTAGACATCCTGCTATTGGGCGGCTTTTTCACGCACTTCCGGCAAAGAGATGAGTCGTCTGCTCAGCGTCGGCTCGCCGGCTGATCTGCCAGCGGTGTGTCGGAGTGCTTGGACGTTTTACGACAAACGAAACAAGTGTAAACAAACGCTTAACCGTTCGTATTGAATGCAACACGGCCATAACACGACATGGATATTCTCTTACCTGAGTACGTTCCGTAAAGAAAGCGTTGAAGCCCCGTGGCACTTCTTTCGTGCAATCGCAGAGAACGCCCTGAGCCGAATGCCCGGGTTTGACGGATACATTTTATTCCACTTCAAAACAATCCAGAGATATGTTTCGAACGAACACAACGTCACAACATGCGTTGCAAGTCTGAACCGCGATTGACAGACGATAGGTTGCCTCCTCCTGCCCGTCGTAAATTCGGCACTCGCCTCGCGCGCGGTTTGCGGGGACGAACAGCAAGTCACTTAACTCTGGCGCGCAAGCCGAGATGGCTTTTAGCTACGCACACTGCACATACCCCATGCGAGGTTGAGTCGTACGTCGCTCGAGAAAGATAATCCAGACCATGGGAAGCACTATCCACCCGCAGAAGCACAACGTCGCATTTCATCAAGAAACAAAGGCGTCCACAACACACACACCATCGCCTCCTGTAATGCCAAACGCATCTCACACTTCCCAATGGGAGTGAGTGGTACGCCTGCAGTGCCCACATTTCGCGAGGTGGGGCCCCAAGCTGAACCGGGATCACGCAACCGTAACTGACTTCTGGGGAGGTTTGTGCCTTGTTGCCAAGGCAACCGATGTTTGAGATTGTCAAAGAAATGGCGCTCGCTCCAGCACTTCAGAGCCGCGCCGGAGCATGTTTTGCCAACGTTGCCGCTCTCCACCACGCGTCGCCCCAAGCTGAACTGGTCACATGATTGAAGCGTTTTGTGCACGGGTTCTATATCGGATTAAAATGTCTTTTACACATGCCGCCGGCAGGAATTACCACCACCGCAAAATAAGACCCGGCACCAGCGGGGCCACATCTGATACGGCACTTTTTGGATAAACAATGCGTGGTGCATGAAAGGGACCGAGCGCACGATCCACCCCGAGCGGCTGCGAGTTCGCCGCCAATTAAAAGTCACGTGCTGCCCTGCAGCAACGCACACCGCGAAAGGGCAAGGCCAGGCCGCCGCACAAATGCGGCCAGATTTTTCGTTCGCTTTTCCAGCCTTGAGCGGAGTGCGGGACTCATGGTGTCAACAAAGCCTGCCCGTAGCAGACGGTAGTATGCGGAGCGCCATAGCGGAAGTACGTCACCGCTGAAGCGCGCAGCATCATGGGAGGGAAGCCTCTCGCGCCGTCAACAGTGAAAGGAGGAGGAAATGCGGCGCGACGATAATGCGCGGTTTTTGATTTACGATTTCTCAGCTAATACTCATCGCTTTAACAAAATTCTTGCGCGAGGAGATTGCTAATACATTGTCTTATTTGGTTACATGTACATCCACGCATCGGCGGAAGGTATTTCAGGACCCCTTTAAAGGGGCTCGGTGTTAGCTGAGTGAGAAGCGGGTCGCAGTGATGACAGTGATAATGCGTTGGGATTGACATATGTATAGAGTTTTGCTCGCAAAGGGGTGCATGTCACATTATCAGATAAAAAAAAATTCCCCCATAGTTTAGCATTCCTTGTTTTAAGCCTCTCTTCATCCCAGTATCTTTTGCCACGTTAGCTCTCAAAGCTGTGCCATTGGTGGCAACAGGATTGTGCCAGCTGTTTGAAACCCCCATGCTGGGCCAACTCACTTTGGTGATCGGCGGATGTTGGTGCGGAAAGCTCTTTCGGGCAGCGTACATCAAGGGCCCCCTGTGTAATGATGTAGGTTGTGAAGGGTGTGGCAATGCCGTTGCAGGGACCTGTCGACCCCAGTGGTGTGGCCAGAGGTGAGGAGGGGGAGTGGCGGGAGGGGCGGAGGCCCGACGGGGAGTCCCTGCTGGCGAGCCACGGGGCCGACCTGCTGGTGGATCTGGACACCCTGCTGCTGGACTGGCACGGACGGCCCTGGCTGCTGCCCTGCCGGATCACAGGTGCGACCATCATTCCATCCACGCATCCGGGAGGAACGGGGAAAGAAAGGCAGGGAAGGGGTTCCACTTGCCGGGCCACGCTTCTCCAGCATCTTGGAAAGGCAAGGGGCAGCGGAAGTACGCAAGTGGGGAAGAGGAGAGCAGTCACGATTCCGCTCCTCACGTAGCACATCACTGCCACGTGGCAAGCAGGGTGGTATCGTATTTTAGCATGTATAACCCGCACCAAAATGTGAGAATTTCAGTGGCAAAGTAGGGGTGCGGATAATACGAGTTTTTTTCCTTTAGTGCAGCTTCACGGCAATGCGCGTTGTGCCGTGAAGCTCCTGCGCAGTAACACTGACTAAGACTTCCATGGCAGCAATTGCGCGCTAATATACACTTTTTCTGTATCCATAGTATGTGATGTGTTGCTTGAGCAGTAGCTTTGGTGCAGCCTTTCCTGTATCAGATGTGCGAGAAATACGCGAGGATTTTTCTTTTCTTTTGCAGCGGGCTGATGGCAGGGGTGCAGATTATGTGCAGGCGCGGGTTATACGCGCAAAAATACGGTACGTCTTCCGAGTCCACTACTGTCTTTTGTGATCAGCAGGACCCCACTCACCATTCCACTGCTCAGTAATGGGAGGGGCGATCCGCCCCCTGCTTAGTGGAGAGCTGGTCACGGTCATGGCAACGACAATGCATCGCAGCGTAGTTAGGGGAAGATTATTATTTGCTGCCAGCCGTACATTGTTACACTGAATGCTGCAGTTGGTGTTTGGAACTTCTTTTTGTTTGTCGTTATTCTTGCTGCAGTTTTGTAATAAGCAAAGCATTGGTGTTGAAGATGTTGATGAGAAAGCGTGAAATAGAGGCGACGAAGCTACATTTTAAAGCCGTGCGTCCAACTTGACGGCCCACTACCAAGGTGATATGTGAGGCAGACGACTCTTGGAGAAAACGGCACATCGGTCGAAAGCGGTGCCCACAGGATCTCATTTGGGTGGCTGACGCTTGGACAGATCAATTAAGTGGTACACAGAGGCAGAGCATTGGCAAAATATGTACCAGAAATATGTACCCACAATGGTGCCTAATTTGCACACCAAGTTTTCATACTAGGCCACCATTTCATTTGCCGTGGAGAATGCAGACAAAAAATGATTAAAACTCTCAGTTTTAATTTGTGCATTTGTAGCATTTATGTGTTGTTAACATAGCAGCGATGTTATAAATGAGTGTCATTAATCACAAAAGTTGGGTACTACATATTCCGAAATTCGTAGCAGTGAAATATTTGTACGTTGAAACCAGGGGCCATCGGCACTACACAGTGCACCGAAAATAAGAGTTCAAAAATGTCACCTCCATTTCTGATTAAATTATACCTGTAGTGGATTAAATTTCTTATGAATGGGGTGCCGGAGAACTATCTGAATACCTGCTCTTCTCGTATACTGTTCGCGTTAAGGCAATTTTTGTGGGACGAGATTTGTGCTTTGTGGCGCCATTTGGGCTCTGTTGGGTTGATTGAGTGTGCTTCGGGACAGCTTCCAAAATAGTTGCGTAGGTATGAGCAGTAGTAAGGTGCTGTGTTACAATTGCGCAATAAGAGTACCAGTTTTTAACAGCCAAGCTGTTCAACGCTTTCATGACTGTCGGTACATTGGTTGTTTTTGGGTAGTCCAAGAAATATTTTGTTTCCTGCCACAGGAAATGATGGATTCTAAAATTTAAGGTATGAAATGATAGAAGGATAGGGCATTCCAAAAGTATTATTTCAAACAACAGATTTATTACAAATATTATAAAAAATCATCAAATAAAATTATAAAAAAGAAAAAAATGAAAACGGGGTAAACAAAAAAAATTGAAATATACACTTTGAATAAAAGGCCCTTATAAAATAATACTGCAAGTATGAGCTTTGTAAGTACAAAAATTATTTACATACAAAAATATAAACGCTAGTGCCTACCTGCCACGGTGGCTCAGTGGCTGAGGCATTGCGCTGCTGAGCACGAGGACGCGGGTTCGATTCCCAGCTGCGGCGGCCACATTTCTGATGGAGGCAAAAAGCAAAAACGCCCGTGTGTACAAGATTTCGGCGCACGTTAAAGATCCCCAGGTGGCCAAAAATTAATCCGGAGCCTTCCACTACAGCGCACCTCGTCTCCTGCGTTGCGTCGGCACGTTAATTTCTGGAACCAATCAACAAGTGCTACTAAATAATACACTGCACAGGCTTTAATGGTCTTTGTTTTACAGTGCCATTCAAACCGGCTTTGCACTGCTGGGGTCCGGCTGCTCCCTCTCTCCTGGGATCTGCTGTCAGTGTGGGGAGCAGCTAGGCCGACCCACAGCTCTGCTCTTTCTCCATCCTTGCACCACTAGACGATTTTATTTTATTGTAATTTGAGTTTAAGGTGAAAGGCACTTTGTTTTCCTCTGTTTTATTTATCAGCTGGCTGCCTTGAATTGAGTCTATGTGAGACTTTTTCTTCTGGGAGTAGCAGAGATGCTGAGAGGTAAAGTCAGTTGGCCTGTGCCGTACGAGGAGGTAGCAGTGTGAACTAAAGAAGGCTGTACTGTGGGCGTTGAGAAAATGCTAAAACAAAGCAGAAAACAATGATCAAGTTTCAAAATGACAGGTTTTTGGGGCACTGTGTCACCTATATTTGGGGTACTGTGTCACCCTGACATTTCACTGTGGAAGAGCCAGCTGAATATTAAATTATTGCCTTGCATATAAAAATGGGCTGGCAACAGCTTCGACTGATTGTGGCAAGAAAGAACCCTTGCATTGCCACCTAATTTAGTTCACATTTCATGTTAGTTTTTTTTAACCCCTGGTGTTGCAAAATCTTGGGAACTTCATATAAGGTTCACGGGATTGTAAGGAATTGTTTGATGAAAACACTTTGAGAAAATATTAGGCACTCAACACAATTTCCTTCTAAAAAAAAACAAAAAAAAAAACAAAAAAAAACATGGATTTTGTTCATTTTAGTGCCTCGTCATTTTGGGACGGAATGATGAAATTTTAAGCCACACGTTCAGGCTGTCGCAACTTCCTTAGCACCGTGATACATTTCCTGCTGTGCAACCAGCGAGGCCCGTGTTTTAATCCCGTTGCCAATATATCGCTTATAAACCAAAGAAGACGGTTTTCACTTCAAACACACCTCATGCCCTAGAACAAGCGCATTAGGATTGGTTTGTTGTGGTAACAACACTAAATACCCCACCTCGGGGGCCTGCAAGGTGTGTTTTGTCTGTCCGTGCGCATGTTATGCAGAGGGTGGCCGCGTGTGGCTCGGCAGTGCCCTGCCGTCTGGCATCCACCGGGAGGCGAACCGGCGCTTCTGCAACTGGCTCCTGGAGCACTGGGTGCAGGGCCAGCAGCTGCAGGAGGGAGAGGGGGCCTCCGTGTCCCCCACAGGCCACCATGGTGGCACCGATAAGGAGGAGAAGGGTGAGTGAGTGGGTGGGCGGCTAGACGGGCGAGCCACCTGATTCGAGCAGGCGTTGTGATCTGGGCATTCTGGAGCGGGTTTTTTTTTCACGGTATCTCAGACACTTATTGGCAGGCCCGCAGACATCGTAGACTCGATATAGGTTTCATTCACTTGAAATTATGCAATATCTGTCTAAAGTCCCCTGCTGTCCAAGTCTAGTCATGGTTTCCGCTTCCATTTTAATGCGTAGCATTCTTTGCGAAGTCCCCCCCCCCCCCTTCACAGCCAGGACTGTGTAATGCCCTGCATTTCCAACAAAAATGCAGATTTGGCGGAAGTTCCACCTGTAATCGCTATAATAGGGGAAATAGATATGATTGGTCGGGCACAGTTTTGAAAAACCAAAAAGTAAGACAGAAAGAAAACAATGAAATTTTCACAAAAATGATCTGACAGAATTGAAAATAGGCATCTTACACATCTCCACCCAAAACCGAAGAACAAACAAAAAAGAGTTGGCTAAAAAGAACGTTCAAAATACGAATAAAAAATAGTGTAAACGGACCAGCTATGCAGTATACCTTGCGTCTTTGTAAAAAAAAAAAGAAAAGAAAAGAAAAGGACACAACTAGCAAAGTAGAGGTACTTCATCGCCATGATGGTATAAATTTACATAATTGGCAAAATAAACAAAAGAAGTCGACAATTGCCTGAATTTCTGCATTTTTTTTTTGTCTGCTGGTTTCATGGGCAGCTTAGACTGTTGGTTGCTGTCATTGCCACTATCACTGTCGAAGTCCTTTGAATGGGAGTCCATGAGAAGCTCTTAATAATTTTTAACTCAATTACAACACTGCACGGCCTCCTCGTAACGTGTCGGTAAACAAGAGACGTGAGCAACACCAACAGAGCAGCTTTGTCGTGCCACCTGTCGGATACGAACAAAAGCTGCCGTGAAATTTCAGTAGGGGTGTGCAAACGTTTGAATTTTGACGGCAAATCAAATGGTTCTTTTTAATTTGAATCGTATTTGATTTAAAAAATGCATATTCAAAATTTCCCGAATATTCGAGAAAAGCAGTGAATATCTGGGTAACAAATTATATGCGCGTTAGAATCAAGTACCAGCTGAAACAGTGCTAGTGGTTAGTTTTCATTAATTAGGATAATCACGCTTTAAAAAACAAAGTGTGAAAGATTCATAGTACGCAACTATGCCAAAATAAGCGTTGATAAAAAATGGAAATTCTTGCTGGTTCCAAGAGCCGCTGCTTTGCCTCAGTGAAGAAGACATGAGGCGCTAACGTAGTACCATGTGATGGGCTTCTTGCTATGGACAAAAAGTGACTGCCTTGTGCTGAACATTTTTTTTTGTTATTTTTAGTATTGGCAACTTGAGCTTGGAAGGGAGACCCTAGTGCAGGGTTTGCCATAGTGCAAGCTGCGACTTGTGGGAGCTGTGCAGCACAATAATAAACAAACTCTCTTACATTCGTAAACAGCTTGGCCTGTTTAGAAAACTTTTGTACGTTCCTTCTTTTTTTATTTTCTTAGAGTTCATAGTGAGCGCATACTTTCTGGACACGTTGATCAGTTGATTATTAATTCTGAATGGTAATTTGTATAAGTTCATTACCGCAATTCTATTCAGCCTGGTGTAGTTGTAGTTTCGACAGTTTATTTTAGAAGGGTAATAAAAATGACTGTGACCTCATGTTTTGTGTCTTTTTCATACTAAACACATATTCAATATTCGATTTGGTTTTTAAAGATGGTTTTTAGCCTTGTTCGTATTCGATTCATATTCAGAAATTTAAATATTTGCCCACTCCTAGACTTCAGCCTCACGAACCTCTCTGCAAATGGAGCCATGAGCCCATGGGGTTTTATGTTAACGAGGAGAAAGGCAGGGAGTGAGTAGAGTGCTGGCACAGCCTCACTCGGGCAAGGCCGGGGTTGTGCAACGGTGTCGAGTAAAGTTGGCTTTGAGAATGGAACTCGCAAGAAAGCTGCACATGCTTGCATCTGCATTGCACACGCAAGCACGGCGGACCGCTTTGGTAAGCCTCAGTCTAGGCGGGAATCCTCCATCTTCACTTGTTCTTTGCTTTCAGTGGTGCCATCGAGGAAACGCTGAATAGGAACTGCTCAGGGCCTTCTTTCTTTATTCTGTGGTGCACAGCAATCCGTGAAGGTCTTCCAAATCACAGAGGCGTGGTACGTGAATAATATGCCGTCACACCTTTTACAAATGCCATGTCTGGCCATATCAGTGCCACTGGCGAACTCGTAGCTTGTGGGTCTGTCTTATCAGCTTTTGTGAACTTTCTTGCAGGGGGCACCTCCCCAGCTTCTTTCAAGGCACCACAGGAAGACGACCCGATGGAACCCAATGATGGGCTCGTGTAAGTCGTCAGCAGGTGCTGTGCAGTGAAGTGTGTGCGTGCAGGCCTGTGTGTTTCTACAGAAGTAACAAGTGGGGTACGCTTTGTGTACAAGGCATGGGGGAGGAGACCATTTGGAGACTGTTTCGAACGAGACTGATGCTTATTGGCAAAATCCTTCGGGAGGGACAAATTGCGTCCTAGCACCTCAATAACTCCAATGCCAATGACAGTTGTGGTTGTCACGGGTCTTCAAACACAATGTGCGAATGGTAGGACCCCATATTTATTTATTCTGCATGGCCAAGTTAGGGGGAAATTTGTCTTTTTTTCTTTGCAGCCGTAAAGCAAGGTGCCAGTCAATCAGTAGGCCCCAAAAAACCGTACTGTAACCAGTATTGCACTGTGCACTCCCGCGTTTTAATGGTGCGCTTATTCATTGAGTTCTGCGGGAAGATGGACCGGTGGTCACAACAACCCGTGTTATAGTATCTGGTTCTCCAGTGGAAGTGGTCACGTTACAAATGGTCCGTACTATAGTTGCAAAAATGGTTCCGATGCTCACTGCAACCGTTGTCGTCAGGAGCGGCTGCCACTGATAATCCAGCAACGAGGTGGCTACACAGGAGAGAAATTTAGAAGTTTGCAGTTCGTTCTTCAATCTGCCAGCGGCAATACTATCTTTATCAAGTTAGGCTCACGTGGCTGTTGCAGAAAGGACGGTATCATTTCGGCTGGCGTACCCGCAAATTTTCCCTCCATTTTTCCCGCTGGGCTACCATGGTTGCCAGACCAGGAATGCCCTCGCTGCTGAAAGAGCGGAGGCAGGTGGCTGCCAGTTATTGTGACTTCTTCGCCTAAGGTACACAAGCTTTTTTTTTCTTTTTCCCTCTCTCTTTGTTTGCTTCGTCCTCCTCCCTTCCACCATCCCTCCCTCTCCCTTTCTTTCTGTCGTCCAATTGCTCGCCGATTCCTCTCCGCCCGATTCCCCGTGCGGAATATGCGGGCGCTTGAGGGCTGCGTGCGCGCGGCATTCATTGCGTTTATTTATTTATTTTTTTCATCGCATTTGCGGGTACGAAAGAGGCATGTGTGCTGGTTCCAGCAGCGGCTGCGTTGATTAGCTCGCATCATACATTTGTGGGTACTACAAACGTATTGGGGCCTGTAAAGGCCATGATCTGTCAGTCCGCTCCGGTTCTGTCACCCCCGCTGCTCGGGCTTGGCCCGGGTTCGTTCTTTTTTTTTCCCCACTCTGTCCCCATGGGGAGGTTGCATGCTTTAAATGGCCGTAAATGCCTATTTTTAATGCCTGTTTCAATATCGGCGCCTATGTAAACACTATTTTGTCTCAAGTTTCTCTTTCAGGTGCGGTTTGAGATCGTTTGATTTTGATTAGCACTAATAAAGATTTTGAACCTCGAATTTTTGCACCTTGCAGCTTAGAAACTTTTGCTTTCGCCGAAAGTAGACAATACCTAGCTATTATCACACCTCTTCTTTTGCTGCAAGGTTCATAAGACTGGTGGCTAGCACGCTTTGTTCATTTCGCCGTAGTGTTGCGGGAACGTGAACTCGTGCTAAGGGCAGCAGGTGAGCTCATAAAAAAGCGAAGATCAAAACAGGAGGGAGGGGGTGCATCAGGCGTCCGAGTGTCTGGGAACACTGCTTGTCACCGATCTCTCTAACTCACGGTGTCTCACGACAGGGCCACTTTCCTGAAGGCCGGATCTCACTGAGCGGGAAGGGAAAACTTCGGGGAAGAAGGGGGGGGGGGTGGCGGACGTCTAGTAGTATCAAAGTGTTTGCTCACAACTAAGTAGATCACGAAGCCAACTTCCTTGCTTGTTTGTTTTTGCGTGTGTTCATTTCTGTTTCACTCGTTGCATGCCATGACAAACAGATAAATAAAAAAAAAGTCGAAAGCAAGGTGGGTAAGGGGAAGAAGACAGGATGGCCGAGTAGAAATGTGGGGGAAATATCTTTCAATGGTGACAGGAAGAAAGAAGGCAAAGTGCAAAGTAGTCATGATTCATAGCCCACGCCTGCGTTGCTAACTGCATATTCAAATGCATAATGAGCCCGATTGGGACGAATGAAATTTCATTTCATTTTCACGGGTGGAGAATTCTAGCTGGCAACAGTTCTTTAGAGAGGGACAGAGAGAGGAAACAATGTGCTTGCCTGTGCAGTGACATGGACTGCCTGAGCATCAGCAGCAGCCCGAGAAGCGCTGACCTCGTCATTGACGAAGAAGGCGGCAGTAGCAGCCCCCCCAGGAGTGGGGGCTTTGTCGTCGGCGAGGAGGAAAAGAAAGGGGGTGAGTTCGCAGTCCCAACACATACCGTGCACAAATTGGGCCAGCATAGTTTGCTGGTGAGCAAAAGGTCGGCTTCTGCTTGATGGTTTTAGCTGAGCAAAGGCGTACCTAGTGAATGTGTGGTGGCCTTAGATTAAAAAAACGTCGACAAGTGGTACATGCAGCTCAGAGTGCAATGAGCTTGATGTCGCTCAGTACATGGTTGGGCGCAACATTAAGGTAACCACACATCAAAGACGAATATAGGCTTAACAACATACCCGTTCAGTGCGGTGTGTTGCGACGGTAATTGGAACACTTTAAAAATTTTTCCTGAGTTAACTTGGAGGAGCACTCATCAGCATTCAGATTGGTATAAAAATGCTTTCGCAGTCATAAATTCTAAGAAGAGGTCAGGGGTCCTCATACTTTTTTTCTTTTTTTGTGTTGGCGCCCACCTCATTTTTGACGAATGCCGCTTGCGAGTTACATTAACTCTCTTGATGGAGATTTTTGTGTGGGCCCGTTGTTCCCATCTCTGTGTGATCTGACGCTCCCGATCTTTATGTTGCAGACAAAGCCAGTGTAAAGGAAGACACTGTCACACAGACTCAGGTGGGTTGTTGCTTGTTGGATCCTCTTTTATGCCTTCCCCTGACCCCTTTTGTTTTTTATAAATTATGACAATCGTGCTGTTTTTTTAGCAACGGCCACTGCCGGGTACTCCAAGGGGTGGCTCGACTTACAAGGAATCTAGGGAGCTCGAGCGTTTGGCTAAAAGTGAGTTCAAGGTCAGTCCAAGGGGCTGTAATGTAGTGAAGAGAAAAAGATGGCTGTACAAGGAAACGATGGGTTTATAGACGGTATTCGTTGAAAAGTTTAGCGGTCAATTTCTTCGCTTGGCAACACTGGAAACGGCCACAGACATGGCCGATGCGCCACGGATACGGCGCAGCCTTGGCCACTGCGACCGCACGCCGAAGAAAAAAAAGACACCGGCGTGCGTCATCTGCTCCGTTCCAATCTGATTCTAAACTGTGGCGCCAACAGAGATGTTATTAATCGCACTCACAGTGAACTCGACGCAATACTTTGTGTTCGGCGAAGAGTTCGTAACGTGAAAAACAGTCATGTGTTTCACAGTCGTGCTTAGCTGGACAAGTGTCGCCATCCCGCAGATCCCGGCGTAACGAGTGCCGGCGCGCCGCCGGCAGCAAATAGCGAAGGCCACGGGCACACTCACACGGTTGCATGGAGGAGAAGAGGGGTGCCTGATCTGCGGGCCGTGTGCACAACGCACAACGTTGCCTAGCAACAGACGCTTGGCCACAGATATGGCGGCGCACACTTGGTTGCCGGCATGCATTCCACGCAATTGAATACCGAGGATACGCGGTGAATGGGGAATGTGATCAATTCGCCGACAGAGGATGACGTGTTGCGGGGGAACATTCCGAGTCTCGCTGGACCAATTTGTGCGTGGTACGTAGGAGCCATTTTTGAATGAGAGACAGGATCAACTCGTCGAGAATTTGCTGACAGAGAATGTGGGCGATGAGTGAAGCTAGTCTGGGCGATTTCATCATCATCATCATCATCACCACCAGCCTATCTACGCCCACTGCAGGGCAAAGGCCTCTTCCATTATTCTCCAATTACCTCGGTCCTGTGCGAACTGTGACCAATTTATCCCCGCAAACTTCTTGATCTCATCTGCCCATCTAACTTTCTGCCGCCCCCTGCAGCGCTTGCCTTCTCTAGGGATCCACTCTGTTACCCTTAATGACCAGCGGTTATCTTGTCTTCGCATTACATGCCCTGCCCACGTCTATTTCTTCTTCTTAATTTCTACTAATATGTCTTTAACACCAGTTTGCTCCCTGACCCACTCCGCTCTCTTCTTGTCCCTTAATGTTACACCTATCATTTTCCGCTCCATTGCCCGCTGAGTCGTTCTCAATTTAAGTTGAACCCTTTTAGTAAGCCTCCAAGTTTCTGGACGATTTCATCCTGGTGTAACTAGTTGGAAGGCAACTATGGCTCTTGTGTTAGTGTCGTGTTCGCCCGCTAGTATCGTGTTAGTGTTGTGTCGACACAGGACATCGTTTCACCCTCGGTTGCTTCAAATGAGCGAAGCTCTCCGATACCGTCGACGTCTGCACCAATACAAGTGAGTTTGCCGCTGCACGTGGCTGGACCTAGTTCGTGCGCAAACCGCGTTGACACTGTGTTTTACACTGAAGAAGAGTTGGTTGAGCGCGAAGCTGTTGCTGGTTAGGGAGCCTCTATTGCCGATAGCAAGAATGCTTCCTTGGCGGAGAAGTTTGCTACTTCGCAAAAGTTTGATTTGCTCAACGTCAGTCTTGCAAGTGACGACGGCTATCATGGTACCGAGTTTGTCATTGTGGACATGGAAGTTCTCCGCAAGCTTTCTGCGTCTTCAAGGTGCAGCAAGTGCGGGATGGGGTTTTCAAAACTTTCGAAGTGCAAAGAGAAGCAGTATGTTCTTGTGCTGAAGCTTATTCTGGGTACGTTGGAAGTAATGCATTGTCGTAGAGGGACTCTTTTTTTTTTTTTTTTTTTTCACGTGCAACTAGTGTACAGTAGCTTTCATCATGTTCGGATAAGCCGATTTCAGTGAACTTGGTGTCAATGTTTTGAGGGAAAAGTGAGCTTCATGCCAAAGCTTTTCGTTACGTGTAGGTTTTGTAAATGAAAGTGGCATTGCTGTCTAAACTTTAATTTCCATTTTCCCAGCTTTGTGTTTTTCATGCAGTTTCATAGCTTTACAGAGGTTTTGAGTATGTTCTTGTGAATGGATTTTGACAAACTTGGTGGGGTTCGAACAGCCTAAAGCTCTTCTTTTTTTTTTGATAAACATGATATTTGATTAATTATGCCAGATGTCATCTAATTGCTGTTAGTTGTTCTGTATCCTCCCAACTTTGATTATTATTTCTCACCAATAAAATATGTATACAAGGATTTGCTGAGCTTTAGCAATGTGCAGTGAATCTTTAGGAAGCATGACACACTTTAGAAATTAACTTTGTTCTTGAAAAATTTTCATAAACCCCCGTAAGAAATTGCATATTTAGAAATTTTCATTATGCCATATCTTTTTTTCTATACAAGATATCTGAAATCTGTTAGCAGATTTGTGATCACAAGATTATAATATACGTTCACACCAAATTTTGTTATAATTGGACTTGAAATAAAAAATCAAATTTTAAGACCCAGATCCCCCCTTAATGCAGGCATCAAGAGATGGCGCCACCGTCCTGTCGGCGTGACTGTACCATGTTTATGAGGCCTTCCACATATGGCGTCGCCGTTGTAGTTTAGTGTTGACAGGGCAGTACCCGTTATACAGTAGTAGGCACAGGTTGGGGCTTTTATAATTTTTTTTCTCCCCCATTTCTCTGTATGTATTTTTTTTCCTGGCCCCGAAATAACTGAAGTATCTGAGTGCTGATGCAGCAGTTGCATGCCTGCTGAGCTAGAGGGTCTTGCCAGCGCCGTCTGGCCGGCTGGTTTGCTCGCTTGGCTCCACTGTTCCACGCGAACCGTAAGCATCACAGTTAGTACAAGGGGCTTGCTTAAAAAAGAAAAACACAGCTGGTGTAAAGAAAGGAGTGCCTGTTTTGTTTTAACTCAGCCCCCTTTTTAACGGAGTGGCTATTCGTCGCAGGATGGAGACCGCGCCTGGTCGGTCGACCTCTGGGAGCTAGCACCGGGTGGAAAGCGGCTGCTGCTGCAACACCAGGCGTGGAAGTGCGGCATCGACCCCGGCAGCATGCTGGTGAGTGCAGTCCCCAGTGCCTTGGAACCCGAATGCGTGGTTGTTGATGGCGCCAGCTGTTGTTGACAGTTGTTAGTCCTTGAAGGCTCCACAGAGCCACAATTGCAAGTCGAGGCTGTGGTGTGTTTGAATAGAATGGGGAGGGGTGTAAACGTTGAGGTCGTCTAATCAAGTCGGGTGAGGATGTTTGAGGAAAAGTTGGCTTTGTGCTTACAAAATGCAGTTATGAATATTTCTAGATTCACGACGGACGAGAAAAGAAATTTTGCGGGAGCAAAGCTGGTTTATAACATTTAGCACAGGCAGTGCCGGGTCGGTGACATTCCACTAAATAGGCCAGAGACAAAAGACAGTACTATGAATCATGCACGGAAAATGTTGTTGGACATGATAGGTGTACTGCTATAGGTGATGATAATAGGCTTGCTTTGAATTGTTAACATAGTAGGCCATCTTCCGGCTTGCTTACGCGGTGATTCATCATCTTCAACTGATGCAAGCTGATGAAAGTGACAAGTGGTCGTTCCTTCCAGAATTGATCAAATGCAGTACATCACTTCACTTTCGAATTGGGGAGACCTATATTTGCACTTCTTCATTTAGCCTGGAGTAATTTCAGGAGGGCTGTACATTTGAAACAAGTTAAGGTAGAATTCGGGTATTTAGTAGTATGCTAAATTAAAAGTATACTCTCTTAGTATATCCTGCCTTGAATTTCCATGTTCTGGCAACAATATCAGCAAAGATAAGTTTTTCGGATTGCCTTTAGCACAGCAGCAATTTGTGTGCTTAAAATATACCCTTGCCTGTAGTAGGCTAGCAGTATTCCAAGCCCATGCTCTTGCTTTTTTAGCCACAGTGAGTGTTGTTCTAGGGTTGGAACAATGTTTGTGCTTGAAGGGGATTTTAGGATCAATGGCATTCAGCAAAATGATCAAGCTTCTCTTCAGAGTGTGCCTAGGGTTGCCACCTTTCCCCGAAAAAAAAAAAAAAAAAAAACAGCTTTTCGAGGGGGGTAGAATGTTTAATTTGTGTTGAAAAAAAGACGACATGTTTTTGACATGCAGTGCCATTTATTGTAGCGTTTTCTTAGAGTGAACTCAACATAACCTTTGATCTGAAAGTGAATGAGAGTTTGGTTATTGCTCTGTATGTGCTTCACTGAAAAAAAAACGCAATTGCTGACCGCGGCGGCAGCATTTCGTTGTTTTGCTCCTCGCTTAGGTCCCCAGCGCGCTCGCCTGCGAATTTTCTCTGCTCGCATGTCTTCGCGCAGCTTATCGACATATATTCATCGTCTTAGTTGAAGCAGAGTCCTTCAATGCTTTACTGGTCACGAAACTTCGGCGCTCGCTTCATATAGGGACCGCGCGCGCCACTACAGGCGCCACCGCCGCACGAAGGTCATCCAGCCACCGCGCGTGCGGCGTATTGGCCAGCTCTTGGCGTGCAAACGCTCACTGCTTTTGGTGTCTGCACGCTGATTGAGTGTTTTTTTTTCCGTATTAGTTAGCGATGAATAGTACAGTTATTGTGTTTATCGCCTGCCTTCAATGGAGTTTTATTTTTCGAAGTAAGTTACCGTAGACTTCAGCCGCGAACGGCAACGGCTTCTGGGTGCTCTGGCACAAGCGCTGCGCCGTCGTGTTTACGGATTTTTAAATCTATATTGCTTCTTTTCTTCAAGCAAAGTTGTAAATACCACACATACGGTAGCTGTGTAGTCACGGACTGCTGAGGGCCTATCGATAATACAATAAAAAAACTGAAATAAACCAAGTACGCGTCGTTCAGACTACGCTTAATGAATCTGTTGATTGCTCTAGAATGCACAGAACGCTAAAAGAGATGGCCCAATAGTATTGTCGTTTCGATGAGTGGGTACATACTTCAGAACATCTAAAAACGCTGCAGAAACGCGAAGGAACAAAACACGAAGAGATATATGTTGCACCATGTGTCTTTCTGCTTCCACGCTTTGCAATCCTTGCAAAAACAGGAAGCGAAAAAAGAACAATGAAACTGATTTTATCACACGCAACAAACAATTTCAATGTTACGAAGGGAGACAACAGAGCGTGGTCCAGAGTACAAAAATTTATTTTTTCGCGCTGCGAGTGCAGCACACGGAGAAAACAGGTACTGCTGTTAAGAAATAAAGATGCGCAGGCAGGGGGCGACAGTAGGGGGAGTAGAAGGGGAGGAAGAGGAGGATCAGGGCGCTCACTGTCTCGCTAATCATTTCCCGGGTTTCGGCACCACAAAATGTGTAGCGAAATAAGACCAGCGTCTGGCTTCCGATGTGGTGATGGTGTCGATTAGCGAGAGAGTGAGCGCCCTGATCCTCCTCTTCCTCCCCTTCTACTCCCCCTACTGTCGCCCCCTGCCTGCGCATCTTTATTTCTTAACAATTGCCGCGCAGCTAAGGACGACGCAAAACGTTTTTGAATGCAGCGAGCTAGCGATCTTCTGCACTAGAAAAGACTAGAATGAAACACAAACGTCGAAGAAGCAGTCCGCAGTGTGACGTGAACAGATGAACGTCGATAAAGTGAGTTGCACGGCGTTTGCTATGCATGCATTACTCTTGGAACGTTATTAATTTCAGATCCATGGAAATAGGATCAAGAACATTGTCGAAGAAACACAAAATCAAGTTAGCGACAAGGTGGCACCCTTTACATATTGATACGTAACACCCGG
Organism: Haemaphysalis longicornis; assembly: GCA_013339765.2. Classification (NCBI taxonomy): domain Eukaryota; kingdom Metazoa; phylum Arthropoda; class Arachnida; order Ixodida; family Ixodidae; genus Haemaphysalis; species Haemaphysalis longicornis. The sequence goes on along the minus strand of JABSTR010001039.1, from coordinate 5,712 downwards.
AACATTTCACATAGCATTGGACTGGACCACCAGGTGGTCAATCCATCGTACACTTCACCTATGGGTATGTGCCTCATCAGTGGGCGCGTACAGCAAGCCGAGAGACGAAGAAGAGATCGAGCAGAAACGGACTGGCACGAGCTGCATTAGATTCCTTGGCTTTGGTCTCTGGGCCTTCAGCTGTAATTATCTGTAAATAGACAGCTTATTCGCATCTGCCTCGTAACAATATCAAACAATATTGCCCGACGGGACGTACGTACGACAAAAAGAGCAAACGGGCGCTCCGGTTTAAACGCCAGATAAGAAACCGGGATCGGCCCCGCGCGGTTACAAAACGAACCCTAAGGGATAATTCGCGGAAATATGAAAAGTAAAAGCACAAGGACGTCCCAAAGCTTTTTTAACATGCGAGCCTGAGCGCAAGGTAACACAAGTTTGCAAACAGGTAATGAAGCACCGCTACAACCTGACTGATATGACAAAAATCCGGCTTAAAGTTAGCCTTGTACAATTCTAGGCCCACGATGCTCTCAAAAGGGTACATTGCTTTTTCCATTCTCACACACAGTGCATTTCCACACACTGTCGCACACTTATAATCAAAGCTGAAATCTCCCGTTGGTTGCTTTGGAATGGTGCCCCTCCATTTCTCACACAGCTGCCCGTCGCTCGGCCAACAGAACAAGGAAACATTTTCTGTGGTATCGTTGTACAAGGAACGACATCCCGGGACGCAACACATGTTCGGCATCGTCGTTGCACTACTTAAATCGCATCACAAGAGCGCGATATGCACGTTACATTTTTTTCCCGCACAAAACAAACACAACTCGCCACGGCTCCGCCGTTCGAGCCAGTGCAACGCCGCCCGAGGAGTGACCTCAGTGAGAGGGTGGTGCCACCGCGCGGCGGCCAAACGCAGCATATGAAGCTCTCCCATTGAGTTACGGAGCAGTTTCGTGACCAGTAAAGCATTGAAGGACTCTGGTTGAAGTGACGCTCATAAAACACCAAAACGGACACAAGGGCCAAAAAACCGGCCAATGACAGCCGGTTTTAAGTATAGACCGGCAACCGGCCCGCTCTTTAAAAAACTGGTCGGGCCGGTCCAAAACCGGGCAGGTGGCAACCCTAAGTGGGCCAAAGTGATTAACATGTCATTAAAGAAACATTTCTAGACTGCTGGTTGAGTAGTTCAAATGAAATGTTATGGATTAATGTATTTGTGAAATTACCTCCTTTATGCAATTAATTAATAACAAGCAATCATAATTAATAATTTATATAATAATGAACCAATCAGTTAACGAATTCATCAGTGCTGTGAAGCACCAGAATCAGTGTTATTACAGTAATGAAAGGAAAGTTATTTCAAGTTGGTTTTATGGGATCTTAGATTGGTCCGTAGTGGCGCATGAAGTCGGGAAACTGTGGGCACAGCAGTTTTACCCCCATGCTTGTTTTAATTAACGACAGTCACGAATGAAGTCCTAGTTTGTGAGGGAAAAGGGCTTTTCTCGGACCTTCCAGTTTAAAGAGAGCAAGTGTGGCACACTGGTCTTAAACCGAAAGACTTTATTTTTGCAGTTACGATGATGATGAAAATTGGGAGCCGTATGTAGTTTTTCATTCTGACTGTGGATATAGAATTTGTTTTTGTGTAAAACGACTATATTCAGAGTTATTTGGATTTTTATATTTTATTTTTTGACAGCCTTTGTAAAAGAAGGGCTGGAGGGATGCAGCTGAACAAGGTGCCCGTGAACTGTGCACAAATCAAGGGGGGCAATAAGACTAACACTATCATTCTAGCTGGTCTGTAGCAGAAGTTATGACAGTCTGAAGTTTGGGTTTGAAAGGTGGCGACCAGAAAAACCGGTTTTGCCTTCCTAGCCTGAACTTCGCACGGTTGTAACTTCTGCTACAGACCAGCTAGAATGATAGTGTTAGTCTTATTGCCCCCCTTGATTTGTGCACAGTTCACGGGCACCTTGTTCAGCTGCATCCCTCCAGCCCTTCTTTTACAAAGGCTGTCAAAAAATAAAATATAAAAATCCAAATAACTCTGAATATAGTCGTTTTACACAAAAACAAATTCTATATCCACAGTCAGAATGAAAAACTACATACGGCTCCCAATTTTCATCATCATCGTAACTGCAAAAATAAAGTCTTTGATCAAAGACCCACCATGTGCGCCCTTAGAGGAGCTCGCAGCCTCCACTACTCTTGCTCTGCCGTGGGCAGAGTGACAGTGGTGGAGGCTCTGAGTGTCCCGGGAGAGGTTCCCTGCGCTGCAAACAGCTGGGCAACGCCTTTTCTCCCACCCTCTTCTCTCCTCCCCCTGTTGGCAGTGCACTGTGGTGTGCAAGCCCGAGTACCAGTCGCCCCTGGGGGCGGAGCAATGGAGCGGCCTGGAGTGTGCCGAGCACGCGGCACGGCTTCTGCTCTTCCCGGCTCTGCTGAGGGGTGAGTCTGCTGTGGGCCTGGGCTCGCTTTTCCGTTGCCTCATTCAAGGGAAGGGGGCAAAAGAGTAGTTTCAGTGTGCTGAGTCAGTCTCGAGACCGAGAGGTGTGCTGGACAGTACCGCTGTTTTAGGGGCGAAGCCCCTTGGGGGCTGGGGCTGTTGGCGTCTCCTGTTGTCGTTGTCGTAATTGTTGTCTCATGTAGTCACGGTACTAAAACACTGGGAAACTCGTTTACGCCTCGCGCTTGAATGCAACGCCGTGCTAAAAAAACACCGGGACACTCCTTTATGCCTCGAGTTAGGGAGCTTCGTGCTTCAAAGACAAGAGACTTTTATGGCAAAGCTGTATACCTGAACCCCCCACTGGTTTCATCGTTGGCAAGAACGCCACGACGCCAAGAAAACACTTACACACTGCATGCTCGGCCCCTCCCCAGGCATCATGTTAGGGGAGATGGCCCGGGATTTTTTACAGAAACTGGCACCGAAGCAAGCATTGTGTTAACTCCAATATTAGACCATCTATGCATAATGGTACCACACAAGTGAATGTTGCTTGCACAAAGGCTTCCCCTTGCTACCACATTTGCTGTCAAAGCACGCATAGGGGCTGTTCTATCTGCAATTTGGGTGTGGGCTCTGGAAGGAAAGGGAACGAGAGAGAGATGGAGAGAACGATCTTTACTGAAACTGCCAATGTCAGCCGAGTTAAGCTGCCTGCAGGCTTGCTACGCCAGGTGCATGCAGCGACGACGATGATTATAATAATGATGATGAAGAGGATCACATATCCTTTTAACTATTTACAAGAAAGGGCACGAGGGGTGTATTAGGCACAGGTTGAACTTGGGCAAGTTGGTTTAGCTGTGTTTTGACAAAAAACTGTTCTTCCGTTTGCGAATGCCTGTCTCCATCCTCATGTACGCACTGTTTTTGGTCATAATGGACGAGGAATGACCCCCCCCCTCCTCTCTTTCGTTATGTTGCACCCATGCCTCCTAGCCCTCCTCTTCCTCCACGATGGCTTCAGCAAGTTCACAGTGGCTGCGAGTGCTGGGACGGCTTAATTGAGTCATCATAGGAACACAGAATTGTGTTCTTCTCTGCCTAGCTCTTTGTGCTGTATCGTTGGTAGTGTCGTCATAAGGCGTTAAAAGGTAGGGATGCGCAAGTAGTGCTTTTTGCTTTCGAATCTAATACAGAGCCAATAATAATTTTGTTTGAATTAGTTGTGAATAAAAGCAGATATTTCCAAATCGAAGCAAATATTGAGCAGTTTCCCATAAGAAAACTGAAAGTTGCAATTTTGCAAGCATGCTTTAGTAGCTATGGCCTGTAGAAAAATAAAATGCTCACGTACAGGGTTTTGCAAACTTTTCATGGGGCATAAAACAGCACAAAGAAGCTATGCGGCTAGCCTTAGCTTCCACCTCATGTGGTGACTTCAGCCACAAGTGCTTCAGTGCATTAGTACATATAACTATATATCCTGGCAAGCTATATAATTAGCCCAATTCCCTCATGAACAAAAAATGTAAATGACAGTTTCATGGACCTTCATGTCAGCCCTTAAATTTAAAAACCCCTGTGTGTTGGGGCAGTGCAAGGCATGAAAAGTGAGCCGGATTCATAAACCCTCCACTGCATGCCTTCATGGTGTGGTGGTATCATCCCAGCCCCCCTTTCCCAGCACTAAAGAACTCATGAATTTCGCTTCTAGGAAGCACTTGCGCCAAGCATATCTCCTTGCACGCACCCACAAGAATCTCAGATATGGCTTGCAAGAAGGGCATGTCATGCCTAGTAGTGTAGTATATGTGTAAAAAGGGTCGAGACCAAAATCGGTGCTTGTGCAGGACAGCTTCGCCAGGGCTGCAGTGTTGGTGCCTCCTTTTCAAGAAAGCTTTATCTTGGCGTGTAGGATTGTGAAGCTAGACAAATTAATTAGGAACATTGAACATTGATGGAACTTTGAAGGTTGTAATTAGGAACTTTGAAGGTTGTAAAATAAGTTCAATTTGTGCATAACTTGATCAGAAAACCAGTGACCTTACTCAGGGACTATGTCAGTCAAAGTGGGGTTTTCTTACCTAGAAATTGTTGACCGGGACAGCTTGAGCACCCGAGGTTATCAGATTGCAAAAATGGAAGTACCAAGTTAGAGTTAGCTCCGAGGCAGTGCCCATAGAAAGCGCCTTATTCTTCTTGCCGTTCAGCCACATGTCACCGGGGCAGTGCAGGAAAGCGCGTTGCCAGTAGCTTAGGGCGCCGGTGCATGTCTTTGAAACATATTGAAAATTTATTCAGAATTTCTGAATATGTAGTGCTATAAGATTCAAAGCCGAATCAAATATTGTGTTATTCGCTTCAATATTATTCAATATTAAAAAGCATTGGATATTCATGCCACACACACTAAAAAAAAATAGGGGGGGGGGGGGGGGGGGGAATTGTTTAGCAAACGACAAGGGCAGCACAAACAGGTTGCAGTCAGCAGGGAAGAGCTATGCTTAATATTTTCTTGTCATTAGAAATACCCCTCTGTGTGTTGTGTGATAATTGATGGACGCATGCTGTTCGCTTCCTTTGTCGGAAATGGTCAAATGTGGCAGAATACCTGTCGCCTCACTGCTCTTGAAAAGCAGGTGGAACCAATGCACACTAAGGCCAACCCATGTAAAGTTCAGAATTGTAAATATGAGCTGCAAAAATGTTTAGGAGGATGAAAAACTGTGGCTGAACAGTGCATGCATGTCTAATGCTGCTGTCACTCAAGAAGATAATCTAGCAGAGCTGCTCTTTATTGTGAGAACGGACGGAAGACTGATTGACACTGATGTTTTAACTTTTTCCGACCTGGGCAGTCGACGAACCTTGTGGCTCAAATTGAATGCTACGAAGGAGGGTGTTCTGGACTCATGAGAGTCGCACAGGGCTATTAGTTGGTGGCTTATTCAAGCAAATCTAGTCACTTTTCTAGGCGCACATTAATGCAACAGCTGTTTCAAGCATGTTCTATTTTGTCCTTGCATAAATGCTTGTTCGTCACTGATGCTTGACGGAGGCCTTGTTCGATAGTTGGTGCTTATGTGTACATCTGCTTTGTGTCTTCAGTTCCTTCACTTGCAGCAGTGTTTTTGGAGCCAGCTGTCATGGATTTATGCCCTCTGTCATCCATAGCCTAGCTGGTACCCAAATGCGAGGCTTTCTTGTGGGCTGTTCAGTTCACTTCCATGTGGGTT